>OZ036008.1:12777691-12817691 GCA_964035015.1 Corallium rubrum
GGCCCCTCAAGATGACGATTTGCCATTGGCCGCCGAAATCAAGGAGGAGGTCATGACGCGACTACAAGCGCGTTATGTTGCCGATCGATTGAAAGGTTTGATGAATGTCGCATCATTCTTGGATGCTAGATACAAGACTGATTTTTTAGAAACAGAAAGCGAAGAATTGAACAATGTCAAAGAGGAGCTCTTGAAGAATGTTGTTCTTCTAGAGTGCAGCATTGAAGAAGAAGAAGAAGATGTCTTGCCATCGCCCGCTGCAAAGAAGGCAAAACTCAGCCTTGGGGCATTGAGCAGCCTGAAAAAGAAAGAAACGGCGTCACCAGCAGCCTCTCCACATAGCCGTCTCTCCAAGGAGATTGACACTTACCTCAGTTATCCAGTCATTGACGGAGACGACGAACCTTTAGAATGGTGGAAGGTTAACGCAAAAGAACTTCCGTTACTGTCACAATTGGCAAGAATATACCTCGCCATTCAAGCCACCAGTTCGCCATCAGAGAGGCTTTTTAGCAAAGCGGGGCAAGTTGCTACACCAGCGCGAGCGCAACTAAAGCCCGAGAAAGTTGACAAACTTGTCTTCCTAGCGGAGAATTTGTAAGGATAGACTATCGCATTCGCTTGTATATAGATAGAAAGAAAGCCAGTTTTACTGTTACTTAGTCATTTCCTTGTGTGTAGAACGTATATAGCTACAATGTTTGAAAATTTAATTCTTGTAAATATTACGATACATTGTACTAACTGTTTTAAAAACTAAAGTCTTGAACGTGTAGCGTGAAGTTTAATCAAGTAAATCTACAGATATAAATATCGATTTTTTCGGTTTTTTCCAGGCGGTTTTCGGTTTTTACCCTGAACCGCCTCACCCTAAAACTTGGTACCATTCACCCTCACGGCCTCAATGAGTGATTCTCTTTCATTTAGCTCACTCCACCACCATATTCCACACCTTTTCCTTAACCTTTTTCTGATGATTTAAATAGTAATTTATAACCTGTTTCTCTGCCTACTTGTAGGTAGCTGACCCACAAATTGGATCAGCACCTGCACACAGGCTAAAGTTACACATTAATTTATTTGTTTACTTTGTTTTTATTGGCTTACATGTGTTCACGTGATTCCCATTGTAGCTCTGCTATAAATACGTGTGACCACATGTGAGTTGTTTACTAATTTCTCCTGACAAAGGGCCTTCGCTCGAAACGTCGAGAAGATTTTTCTCTGTTTTTCAGGCCAATGTGACTTAACCCTGGTAATATTTGGATTTCAACCGTGGCCAACGCTGTCCTAGAAGCTTTTAACTATATATTATAGGGTTGTGTTTAACCCTTTCATTCCCAACTTTTTGTTTTTTTACTCTGTCTAGTGCCAAGATAATTTTACTCATCAAGGGAAGACCTCCTGACATGGTGGGAGTTAAAAGGTTATTTAAGTGTTTTCAGTTGGACCTCAATGCATTATCGAACCTGTACTTTCTAAGGACCCATGCTTTCTGGTCCAGTGCTTTCTTACATCAAAAACTCAAATCTCAAAAATTTTAGGGGCCCCCTCTTAACTGCCCCCCCCCCCCCCCCTTAGTGGGCCCAGATACTATTCACAGCAACCTGCCTTTACCTGTAAATGTCCCATGGTTTGTTAGGATCAACTATATGAATGAAACTTTGATTACCTGACCTACAGAGGTAAAAAAGACAATGTATTTGATTAAACAAATCTGACAAATACAGTTCAAAAAGTGTTATTTTCTGCTGGCTGAGGAATGAAAGAGGCAGAAAATGTTTTTCACACACACTGCTGGGGGACTGGTCTAGAGTGGGGGCAGGGGGGGGAAAGGTCACTTTTTGTTTTGCCTCGCTTGGCCTGAGCTTTTCCCACCCACTCACCCTTGGTCAGCCACAGCCAGGAATAATGAGATTATTGGATTTTTATAAGTTTCAGGCAGTGTGTGTGAAATATTATTAGAAAACATGTACACAATTGTACTGTAATTAGCAAGATACAAATATTTGCCACAAAATATGCTGATTTTACTTCATATTGTTATATTATATATGCAGTACTGCTACATATTTTTTCCAAACTCTTAAAAATTGATTGGTCACAGGGTCTGAATTAGTGCTTCAGAACAGCTTTGCTTTTTTTCCAGTAGTTACTCCCCTAATTAATTAAACATTGCCCTCCAATTAACCATTACTCTTCTTTCTGAGGTGGTCCTTTCATTAATTTTATGGACTTCTATTTTCTTTGTGCAGTCTAAGTTACTGTATGTTAAAAAAACATTACACAATGTTCTGAAAAATTGAACTACATTTAAAACATTACACTGCTTTCTTATAACTTTTACTTTACATTCTGAGAAATTATGCTACATTCTGAAAAGTTTTGTTTCATTCAGAATAGCTACTGTTTGCTATGTTCATATAAGTTACTGTAAACTACCGTCAGAAATTTGGTAAAAGTTCACAATAAAAATAAACAATATGATATATACTGTATATGTTTCATTATTTTATTCCTAGTGGAACCTCGCTATAGCGCGGTAGTTGGGGTCCATAGTGGAGACCGCGTTATAGATGAAGCGCGTTATTGCGAGTTATTGGGTAAATCTCATTCTCAGTATTCTTTCTACTCGGTTCTGGTGCAATATTGTGGAAAGAGTACTGGGAACAAGCTTAGATACTGCCAGAAGCACTTTTGTTGGATCCTTATAACGTCTAATAAAATCAACACACATTTTCTGTTATGTTATTCATCTTGTTATATTACCTAGTGAATATCAGACTATCAGTATTAAATACATACAAAACCAATATTTAAATATGCAACTTTTTCAGGCTTTGACTTTAGCCTGATGTAACAAATTTCTAAGATGAAAAATAGTTACAGCGGCAGAGTTCTCCTGCGATTCGGCCCACTTCAGCATTGTCTCTATGCTCTGCACCACAGACTTCATTGATGGGATCAGCTCTACCTCCTCTTCATCTTCACTCTCACTTTCTGGTACTGGTTCTTGTACTACGCTACTGATGATGTCATCCTCTGTCATTTGAGAAGAAAATCGCTTCATTCTCGTCAACGTTGAGCCATGTGTTCACCTCTTCTGCGGAAAACGATTCACCAAAGACTTGTGCTAAGTTAGACATGTCATCTGCATTGAATCGACCAGAGTCGCGATCATTCAAGATGCTCGGCAATTGTTAAGAAATTCAAATTCTCTCTAGTGATCATAATAACCAGGCAAAGAGAAATTTTTGGGGTCCAAGGATAAACCGCGTTATACTGAGTCGCGCGTTATACTGAGTCGCGCGTTATAATGATGTGCGCTATAGCGAGGCTCCACTGTACTGTATATTTCTAGATACATGTATATTTGTAATAATTGCTATAAGTACTGTATTTTGAGTGTGATTGATTGATTGATTCATTCATTGCTTTTACTGTACAGTACCTTCTGTTTCCTGTCTCTGAACTTGCAGCAGAACCATCGCTTGTAAATGCTATTTGATTGATTGATGACCAAGAAGATGTCACTGATCTAAAACTGTGTCTGACAAGACAAGAAAAATTAGATTAGATAGGGAACTCTCTATGACCTTTCCTGAAGATCTAGCCTTAAAAAAACTGTTGAAGTGTGGAAATCAATGAAATGACCTAACTCCAACATAAACCCTACTGTAATCTCATTGTGAGAGTTTCAGGGGGGAAAGGGATTTTCCCATCCCCAAACCCCAGTTTGTGCCAGTTTATTAACATGTCTGTAACAGCTAGGTTTTTGACAACTTGTAAATTGTAACAAACTTAATGACTACAACAGTGTCCACCAACCTGTTACCACCCAGACTGCATTTGGGCATTTTAGGTAGGTCATGCAAAGATCTTCAGTGTGGACCTCAAGAGCACTCAACATACTAGCATGCAATCGTAACGTTTGTGGCATATGGTGTGTAAGTACTTGGCATATTTTCATTGCAGAAATTGCCACGGGGACCTGTTTCCAATGCACACCCAACATCTTTGATGGCATAGTGGTGTAGCATTTTGAGGAACTTGACATGGCATTTTTGCCATTTTGAAGATCTTGCCATGGCATTTTGAAGGTCTCAGCATGACATTTTGAAAGGCTTTGGTGTATCTTTGCCATGAAGGTTACATGCAATCACCCTGGCTGTAAGCAGGTTGTTACAAAGCTGTTTGTGCCAGTTTGTTAACATGTCTGTAACAGGTTGTTGACAACTTGTACATTGTAACAACATTGATGACCATAACAGACTGATGAAAATTTGTCCCACCAACCTGTAACTGCTCTGCACTCAACAACTGGTTAACAGGTTGATGCTAACAAGGTTGTAGTGGCCTGTTGAATGAACAGCATTGTTACAACCTGTTAACAGCCTTGCTACCAACCTGTTGCAACAACGTCCTGTTAACTAGCTGACAGTGAGATTTTTACATGTGTAACTTCTACCACAGACAGAAAAATCAATACCACACATGACATGCATAACAATACAATAGGGAGTTTGAGCAAGACAACGAAGTACGAAGACGAAGACGTACTTGACAGGTTTCCAACGTCTGCAATTATTCTGATTATTTTTTTTATCATTATTCATTATTCATATTGTTCAACATCTTCATTGCATGGCCTTCATTGACAACAAAGATATTGACAAAGTTTGTTGTGGTAAGAACGAAGTCAGAAGATAGCTCATCATTGTGACCTGGCACAGGATGGTCTAACTGCCATTTAATAAACTGTTTTGAAACTTTATACAATGAATATTTTGAATTGTTGTGTGTATCTGCTTGCAGCTTGCTTGATTTTAATATTCGATTTAATTTGGCTATATTCAGTTTAAGACACTTTCAGCATTGTTCACTAAAAGAAACTTCTCATAGTAAGGTCCGCTCATATATTATTTTTCTCCTACATCGCAACCATCAAATAAACACGGGTTAATACAAATTTCCCGCTGTAGGACGGACAACGGCTACCCCGGTCTCTTGCGACCAAAATACGTCCTCGTCTTTGTACTTTGTTGTCTTGTTCAAACTCACTAATGCTGACAGACTGACAGTATAAGCATTGCTTGTAAACACTATTGCACTGTAGTCTATAGTCTGGGTGTCTATTATAAGGTGTCTAAAAAGTGGAAAATCCCGTATGGATTTATGAAATCTGCTATATTTTGGAAATTGAAGAGGCTTTGTCTTTGGTTTAAACTTTAATACAGCATTGTATTTTATATATACAGTAAACATATACCTTTTTCTATCATCTTCTTGTGCCCAGTCGGTTCTGTACACACACTGTAGTTCTACCATAGCCATAAACTGGCGTTCTCGACCTGCATTTTCCATGAGAAATGCACTTATTTAGAACACAAACTAACTGCAACATTTCAATCACTGTAAGCGGCCATCTTGTTTTAATATTCCTTCCCAGTTTCCCTGCTAGCTCGGTGACTCGGTCACGCACGGAGGCGATCGCGATCAGTGATGGTAGTAGCCTGCGAAGCAGACGGTTGTTTTGGGGGAGGGCACGGGCTTTAGGAAAGGCTCAGTATGGCTCGAGTGAAAAGGTGTTTCAGCATACGATTATAAACAAAAAATTGTGTATTTGTCTTACCTTAATGTTCAATGAACTTTCTTATGTATGATACAAAGTCTAAGGTATCTTGAAATACGTTACAATCGCTTCGCAGTCTTCCTATATTCACTGATATCCTTCGATTTAAACGGCCATGTTTACTAGGCCCAATCCTTCAAACTGTCACGCGGCTCACGAGTGTTCTTGAAACCCAAAAAACAAGAGGGTAGGATCAAAGTGGGTGTGGTACTCTTCTAAACCAATCAGCTATTTGGATTGCATACCATGTGATCTGTTTGAATCGTCAAGAGCGGGATGAACGTTCTGACGTCAGAGTAACGGCTTGTTTTAAAAATTAACAGGGACACGTTTGTGCCATATATGGAAGTTGGGGACACGTTCGGTGCCATATATGGTAGTGTCCTTTCATCTCGCTCTTGACGATGAGAAAATCCAAAGATCCTACCCTCTTGTTTTTTGGGTTTCAAGAACACTCGTAAGCCGCGTGACAGTTTGAAGGATTGGGCCTAGTAAACATGGCCGGTCAAATCGAAGGATATCAGTGAATATAGGAAGACTGCGAAGCGATTGTAACGTATTTCAAGATACCTTAGACTTTGTATCATACATAAGAAAGTTCATTGAACATTAAGGTAAGACAAATACACAATTTTTTGTTTATAATCGTATGCTGAAACAACTTTTCACTTGAGCCATACTGAGCCTTTCCTAAAGCCCGTGGGGAGGGTTTATATTTGGGGTCGTGGAATACCGGAGGCGGAAAACCCGCAAAGGCGGAATTACCCGCCAGGCAAAAACACGCGAGGCGGAAAACCCCCGCCTTTGCGGGTTTTCCGCCTCCGGTATTCCACGACCCCAAATATAAACCCTCCCCCAAAACAACCGTCTGCTTCGCAGGCTATGATGGTAGGGGCATGTGGTAGGGTGTGATTATAAAAGCAATAGCTTGAAGCTCAATATTAACCCTCCTCTCTCTAATAAGACCTTCTTTATTACTAATAAGTCCCCCTCCTTCAGAGCTTCAATTTTCAAATAACCCCCTTTCTTAATTTTTTGAACCCCCTTTTCCAAAAACCAAGGCGCGGTTCATCGCGCGTCAAAAACTTTGAAACATTTTTAAACAATTATTTTACAGGTAAAAAACCTTTGCGTTTCAGTTTATTAACTCATTCTTTAAAAAGCATTTCCGTTTTTCAAGAGGGATTTGGCAGCATAGCTCTGCCGCTGAGATGGTCATTTAGTACCACCCCCAATACATCCACCAACCCCTGACCCCCCAGCACAGACACAGCACGACGTTAATCACGTTACGCGTCAAAACAAACTCTAGGAACCAGCGGAAGAAGGAACTTAAATTGTGGACCCGTTTTAGACAAAAACCTTGAAAGAAACGCTCGCATTTAATCAATACTCCTAACTGTTTGACCTTTTTAATATTGTAATAATGGAATGTCAGCTTACTACGGCAGATGTGTACGAAACCGCGTCACTAATCGGCAAAGACATGGAGCAGATTATCGAGAACTTCGGACATGACGTCGTAATGGATATCATGCCGAAAATCATCAAGGTTCTTGAACAATTGGAGGTGGTGGTCGGAGAACAGGAGAAGGGTTGTCTAGAGATTGAAGAAATGAGATTGCACAACGAAAGACTGCTCGCTGAAGTCAAGAGGGAAGCAAGTCAACGGAGACGGCTTGACGAGGTGATTGTGATATTATTTAATTTAGCTCTATTGTTATTTTAATATTGATTTAATTGTGAAATATTTGAAGCGCTGAAGCGCGTTATCGATTTCTGATAGTCATTTGTATTTCCTATAAATGTTGCATGATTTGCCGTTTATCACTTGTTATTTATGATAGGTGTGAATAATTCCAATTTCTTTACGCTCCTTAATACAGCTTTAGTTAACATTTGGGACTATGGGACTTTGATTCTAGTTTTGGAAATATTTTATAAATATTGGCAGAGTGCCATTGGTATGGGCTTATGTTTGGTCAGTGTTTGACATGCAAATGCGTGAATGCTTGTATATATATATATATATATATATATATATATATATATATATATATATATATATATATATATATATATATATATATATATATATATATATATATATATATATATATATATATATATATACTGTATAAGTAATACACATGATTGTATAATTTTCGTTTTTGAACATATGTCTCCAAAGTCTGTAGTTAGAATTGCCAACAATTTTTATTTTCATTATTTCATCTAGGAACTTTTTCAGTATAAACAAACTTCCACCAGGGAAATTGCAGAATTGAATAATATTCTGGAGAAACTGAAGGACGAAAACCAAGCATTACAGGATGAGGAGAAAGCTCATAAAATGGAAAAGAAAGGTTGGTCGGGCCATCCTACATGTACCTCGTCCTCTACTGTATATTCATTTTCCAGTTGATCCATGCAGGCAATGTCTAACATCTGTGATAATTATGTTATAAGAGATTGTTGAAATGTCTAGAGAAATTGACTGTACTGAAAAAGATGGAACATTTAACGACAATCCTTTGCATGCACAGTAAATATTGTTTCTTGCAGAATTATTGGAAGATAGGTCTTTAAAACGATCAACTTTGCTAGGAATGAAGTTCTTCCTTACTTAATCCACCTTAGCATGTTAAACAATGTTTAGTTGTTATTTGAGCTGATTTGAGGTTGCAAAGCATTGTGGTTAAATGTACCACCACCATCTTTTTCAGTACCGTCAATTCTGGAATATGGGGAGATTTCTTGAAGCAAAAGAAAAGTGACTTTATTTGTTGAGGGTAACATAATTATTATATATAGTACAGTATTATAGTGATCATAACCCAATGGTCCCCACCACTTGATCGAACTAGTTTATAGAATTAACTGGGGATTAAGTGTATGTGTTGGTTTTATGGAAGGAGGAAAATCAGCCAACCTGGTGAAAAACCCTTGAGGCACAGGGAAAAACCAACAACTCATCAACTCTATCTCACATGAAACTACTATTCCACTTTATATAAAGCCTCGTTTCCATATAATCGCTATGATCGCTCAAAAATGAACTTGGTGATCGCATTCGTAGCGATCATATGGAAACCATTGAAGTTGGCATGGCCATAGGAAGTAGGGGGGTGTGGGGGGATGGGACCCCCTATTCACTGGAAGCAGGGGGCTGAGCCCCCTCCCCTAATTATTCAGTGTCAAAGCACGACTTTTCTGCTGCCAGTTATCACAGATGTGTGGTGCAGAGGAATATCTGACCTCAAAATGCAAGAAATCATGTTTCAGAGAGTGAGAAAATCAAACATTTTCTGGACCCGCCTAGAGGGTTCCCACACCTTTGGCACTCAACAAGCCCCCCTAACCTGAAACATCTTCCTACGGCCCTGTAAGTTGGTCACCTATTCAAGTACTAACCCCATTTGATTGGGCTTAACTTCAGCGGTGAGAGGCAGCATGCTAATTATGTATCTGCTTGTACCAACCCATTCTCCAATTAGTGTAGTGAGCCAAGCTTCAGTTGTACAGTACTATGTCATATAATGGTTAGTAATATGGTTGTGCCAGCAGATAAATGGTTTGACTGACTGAATTAAATGATTTGACACTCATAACAAAAACAGTAGTCCAAGGGAGGTTTACAGTAGTTGAAATCGGGGTTAAATTTCTTTTTCTTTTCAGAGGAAGTTCAACCATTGTCTTCTGCTGACTTGGCAGTTCTCGAGAACATGAAAAGTATCATTGACACTCAACGAGATGCCATACGAAGTAAAAACAGCGAAGTACAAAATGCCAGACAGGATTTGGAGGCTGTAAGTTGCATTGAACCACTCTCAGAATCTCATGCGGATTTTTTAAAATGTATCTTAATCGGTAGACTTTTTTGGCGTTGCACTTTTCTTCAGGCATGCCATGTTGTGCTGCGTTGCACTTTGCTATGGACCGTTGCGCTGTGTTTTATTTTGTTGTGTTGTGTTGTGTTGTGTTGTGTTGTGTTGCGTTGCGTTGCGTTGCGTTGCGTTGCGTTGCGTTGCGCAGTGCTGTGTTGCGGCGCGTTGCGCAGTGCTGCGTTGCGGAGCGTTGCGCAGCGCTGTTGTTGTGCGGTGCGTTGCATTGTGGTGCGTTGCGCGGTGTTGCGTTGCACTGCATTCTGATGCATTGCGCAATACTTTGTTTCGCTGTGTTGTCGTGCGTTGTACTGTGCTGTGGTGTGTTGCGCTATATTCTGTTGTGTAAGGTTGTGGCGCGTTGCGCAGTGCTGCATTGTGGTGCGTTGCGGTGCGCTGCGCTGCATTGTGGTGCGTTGCGATGCGCTGCACTGTGCTGTGGTGTGTTGCCCTATGGTCTGTTGTGTAGGGTACCAGCGTTGTGGTGCGTTGCGCAGTGCTGCGTTGGGCTTTGTTGTGGTACATTGTGCTATGGTGTGTTGCGCTGTGTTCTGCTGTGTTGTGGTGCGTTGCGCTGTGTTCTGTTGCGTTGGGTTGTGGTGCGTTCCGTTTAGTTGTGGTGCGTTGCGTTGAGTTGCGCTGCGTTGTGATGTGTAGCGTTACGCTACTTTGTTTTCTATTGCAAGTTGTCGCATCGTGTTGCGTTCTACCAAAATGTAGGAACAGACATTTTGCCGGTAAAGTCCGCCTTTAACTTGGTGTCAGTCTTTTTTGCCAACGTTCTGACTCGAGCGGTTTTATATCTCGCAGATGGAGGAGCAAGTCGAGCGGTTGGCCAACATCAACGAAACCATCCGGCGCAATCTCACTTTACAGAAATCGAGGAACTCAACCTTAGCTCAAGAAAAAGCGGACCTGGAGGCCGATATCAAAGTACTAAGGCAACAACTTTCAAAGGGAGCACCAGTCTGTGAGATAACAGTGACGGAGAACACTGAGTCTGAACTGAAAATATCGAAAAACGAAGGTAAAATTGAGGAGAAAGTGAACGCACACTCAGTCTTAGAAATTAAAGATCCAAACAGACCTCGGTTTACCTTAAAAGAACTGCAACGAGTTTTAAAAGAAAGAAACGAACTAAAGGAAAAAGTTATCACTCTAGAAGAAGACCTGGCTTACTTCAAAAAATGCAGGTATAGTGTTAAACTGTTTTTAGTTGAACCGAGATATCGGAAGGATTCGTTATATAAAGGATAAAGGACTGGGGGCTAATCATCCTTACTCGCAGTCAGCGGCTGAATTACGAAGGACGCAGATCAACGTGGCCGTGTCGAGGCATATCGAAGGTGCTCCAGGCAGCCGCCATACGACACAGTTCAGACCACGGATCACAGCTAAGATGTTAGGTGTTGATTTTACGGAGCTTGGAGAGAGGAAAACCCGACGAAAAACCCGCGAAGCCGACAGGAGAGATCAACTATAACTCTACTTACGACACATGAGTTCCAAGCGGTCACCCATCCAAGTACTAGTTTAGCGCACTAACAGCATACGCCGTCCGTGCTGTTCAGTATCAAATTGTATCTTGATATAATTCTATCTTCAATACTTTTATTGACGTTCAAACTATTCAGTTATACTATATATGGCTCGGATGGAGAGCTAAACTTCCGTATCAGATGTATAGTTACAGTAATGTTAAGAGTAAATTAGCACGTATAAGTATGGTACATGCATGTGTAGGTTTTATTAATTTTACATTTATCGAGGGGACCCCATAGAAACAAAGGTAAACCAGACCCAGTCCTAAAGGGCGTTGTCCTGCCTATTGGTTCTGCACGAACGAACGAACGAACGAACGAACGAACGAACGAACGAACGAACGGACGGACGGACGGACGGACGGACGGACGGACGGACGGACGGACGGACGGACGGACGGACGGACGGACGGACGAACGAACGAACGAACGAACGAACGAACGAACGAACGAACGAACGAACGAACGAACAAACAAACAAACAAACAAACAAACAAACAAACAAACAAACAAACAAACAAACAAACAAGATAAGACAAAATTTGTCTGTTCTAATACTATTTTTTATACTACATTACAGCGAAGACGAAGTGGATTCGGCATCTTTAGATCTACAAACTTCGCCGTATCAAGTGAGAAAAGACCACGGGACACACAAGTCTGGCATTTCAAAATTGTAAGTTTTTACGAGGCGCTAGCTTTGGGCATGAAAGGATTTCCGTAGATGCAGAAATTTGTGGTAACACCACGCTTATTATATTTATTGTTGAGCGGCTTTAAACCTGTTGACTCACTGGCCATTAACAGAGCAAATGCCATTTAATATTTAACAGGTCGAAAGCTCAGCATTGAGCAATAAATAGTAACCGTGGCTGTTACCACAAATTCTCGCTTTAATAGTTCGAGTTTCTAAACTTGAAATTTAAGTCACACTCGAACTCGTCTTATGATTGGACGATTCCCGGCAAAAATGCGCAGATCCGTTGCGCAGAAGCTAGAAAAATAAACTCGCATTAGATCTCACTAAGCCGGGAAATCTGGGCAACTGGGACATTCAGGGACATCTTGGGACATCCATAGATCTATGGGAACACCCGGACTTAAAGTGCCTATGAAATGAAAATTAAGTTTGTCTTATTTGAAAGAACACTTAAAATTATAGAGTAACATTTTTTGCAGTTTTTCGTTTCATTGCTTTGTTCTTGAGATATTTTAGTTTGTTTGATATGCAAATTAAACATTTTGACGTCGTAGGTGCATAATGAGCTATCAAAGAAGGTTAGATATCTTTTCTATTATCAAACCTAATAATATACATGACAAAATTACTGCATCCTGATTGGTCGAGAGGAGTGCAATTTCAATGTAATACAGTGCAGAAAAGGTGTAATACAGTGCAGAAAAATGAAATACAGTGCAAATTTCAATGAGTATTAAGCATTCTGATTGGCTAATAAACAACCGGAATCTACCGGAAAGCCAATGAAATGCCTATGCGGATTTTGAAGGATGGTTTTTCCTTCACGAGAAAATCCAATATGGCGACTAAAACATAAAGTTGTCGAAGAACATTTCGATGAAATACAAAGTGAATTTTGCTTTAATATTGTCATAAAAGTTCCTACAAGAAGACTAGAAGAGGTTAGATGCTATAAGTAAAACGTTTGACGTATTTAGTGAACAAAATGAAGCAGTTTTCAACCATTAAAGCTTCGAGAAGTGGAGCAATGAGTGGTATGTAACTTCGTAGCTGGAAGAACATTTTGTCTAACATTTTCATGTATATTATTAATAAGTAATAGCATGATTTCTCGTCAAATTTTGAAAAAACACGCACTCGTGAGTTTTCAAAGACCTCAAATAGCAGTCGTCCTTCGGACTCGTGCAATTTTGATAGTCTTTGAAAAACTCACTTGTGCATGTTTTTCCCAAATTGCACTCGAAACCATGCTATTACCTATACAAATTAATTTGAATGAAGCATGTGGATGTGTTTCACCCACAACACTAAACTAATAGCAAACATATATAACTTTCTCGATAACTCATTATGCACGTGTGACGTCAAAATGTTTTATTTGCATAACAAACAAACTAAAATATCTCAACAACGAAGCAAGGAAACGAAAAACTGCAAAAGATGTTAATAATTTTAAGTGTTCTTTCAAATAAAGGTTAGTTTCCACTCAGGAAAAACTTCCGCAGGACAGGAACGGACAGGAAAGTTTCCTTTGCGTTAAAGTCATTAGTTCCGCCCAAGCAACCTCGTCCCCAGGGCATTTTGCCTCCACGTTGGGAGTCGGCGAAAATGGCCCTGGCCCTCACGTGACACCCAGAATTTTGGGGTATTTTGGCAAGAAAATTTATGCGGTCTTTGTGTTTCGTTTTTGTATAATACGTATACATGAATAATAAATAAGAAATATTTAACGCTCTGCCGAATCACTCATGTGAACCTTTATCATAAATGCAACTGGCTAGCATTATTCATCATGATACTCCCCACGATTATCCAGGATACATTTAAATGTCGGAAGAAACATATATCTAATGTTGTTCTTGACTTTAACCAAAGCTATCGTTACAATTCTTTGGATGAACTTCGCAGAGTGGATTTATTGCAATTCATATTTTGATGAATAAATTACACTGTATCTGAATTAATCAAGTTTTTGAACTGGCCAATCCGATTATAGAATCGACCAGCCGATGCCAGGGCCATTTTCGCCGACCTCCCAACGTGGAGGCAAAATGCCCTGGGGACGAGGTTGCCACCCAAGAGCTCACAAGACAAAGAAAACTTCCCTGTCCGTTCGACCGTTCCTTCCGTGCGGAAGATTTTCCTGAGACCGCCGAGGATGATGCTGGCCAAGAGGACCGCAGGCTCTGGCACGAGAATGGTAAAAAGTAACAATCCGATTTTATTTTTATTTTTCTAGATTCAAGTTTTTGTGGAAAGAAGAAAATAAGACCCCAATAAAATCTGAAGACTACATATTGATAGACAACAAAACTTATTAGGTACAAAAATATACCGGTCGTGATGCCTTGTGAGATTTTTATCAGTATACAGCTATTTCAATAAACGTTGTCGGTAAGAGGCGAAGCCTACGCGACCAGACCGAAAGTGAGTATGGGTAGAAATCACCGAAACAATAAAAGCACATAAATATGTACATAACGATTTACAATATCGAGCAATGCCTCGACCTTACAGCGGTGGCGAGCGGTTTGGATGGTTGATAAGCCCGGCATCACAATTGAAGAAGTTGCTATTTATTTGAGAGTATCTGCTCGTTATACAACGCCACACAACGCCATATGTCGAAATATTTAGCTTGGGGAAGAGTAGCTTCATAGAAAATTCTAGTCTCGAGACATTTCACTCGCCTTGCCAGCCGGCCAACTACTGAATTTCCACTTCTAACCATACTCCCTTTCGGTCTGGTCGCGTAGGCTTGTCGCCTCTTACAGACAACGTTTATTGAAATAGCTGTATATAACAGTGATGGTGAGACACAAGTGCACGTTGCTATGCCAGAAAATGCACAATGATGCCAAAGTGTTACTAACTTACATTTTTATCCTCCTATTAAGTCAAAAGACAATATATTTTCGTACGGAGACCTCTAGAAACACCGTGTATAAATGACACTATTGTAAAAATTGCTTTATGGTGTATCTACACTCGGAGATCAGTGAAGCGCTATGGCCGGATCCCGGAGGGGGTTGGTACTCTGGCAATTTTTGGGTAGGGGTGTGTCGCCTTGACCTCAAAATCCTGACCCTACCCCAGACCTAAATAGGCGATTGTTCATACCCTATCCCACACCTAAACTAAAAATAAATCAATACCCTATCGCAGCACTGGTGTCACATTGGCATCCATACCCTATCTCAGACCAAAATATGCACGCTATTGCAAACCAAAATGGACAATTTGTATACTCTATCCCAGACCCCGAAGCTCGAAAACCATACCCTATACTTCCTATAGGGTGGCATATACCCGTATCCCTTATATACGAGTACCCCCCTTCCCGGGACCCGGATGAGGTTAGATGGGATGACTCAAGGACTTTTTCGAAGATCTCGCCTTTTGAAGTATGGAAATTAGTAGACCGTAACTTTGATAATACGCGTGGTGGGCGGGTGTCTCCCATCCTTACTCCCGTGAAGGGCTCCGCTTGAAACGTCAGTATATCGTTATCAAGACTATTCTCGGCAGTTCATTACCTTCTCCCTTTGCACCCCCTAGAGAAGCTTGTGAAGTTTGTGGCATGCGCAGTAGCGGAGTTCAATTCGTCAACTGGCGCAATCTTCGGAAAATGTCCCCCCAGAGTCGTCCCAACTAACGTCTACCTATAGCCTGGTCAGAATGTAGACTTGCGTCTAGTCCGTCTCTCTTAAGGGCCTGTTTGTATGGAGGGGAGTTACTCGATCAGCCGAGTTACCTGGTTTGCCGGGATAAACTTTGCGTTCTGTGTTTATATGAAAGCGAGTTACCTGTCAAGTTGTAATGTAGTATATGCGATGATTATCATCAACGAAGTGACATAAAGCAACAAATTTATCCCGCTATGCATATCCAACACTTTGTCAAGTGTATGAGTGATTGCGGTAACTGCTGAGCGCTCCTTCACAGCCCTTAAGAGAGTGAAAACTCGCATTCGCACATCGCAAAAACCAGCTCGCAGATCGCTGCGAGTGTTTGCATGTAATTAAAAACAACTCGCAGTGCTTGTTTTATCGGTTGTGAGTTCTTTTTAATGAGATACAAGTACTCGCAGCAAGCTGCGAACTATAGTTTCTGCAATGAGTGGAAAAGAGCCTTTTCTCTTGATGGCAGTTTTTAACACGTTTTTCAAATTGCTTTCATTTCCTTGCACTTATTGCTCTATACTTTAGTCCTGAAAGTCGAATGGTAGTCAGTCATGTCATGTATAATAGATATTGATGCTTTTGTAAATTAGCGCCACGGATGTTTAAAAAGATGGAAACCTGGGAGGCGCCAAATTCACTGTTGGCCTTCCCTGACCGCGAACAAAGACCAGCACGCCACTGGAAATATTTATTCCGCCTTGCTGAGATCCCGGCTGCCAGTGCCGAGTTCTCGCCAGGGCGAGTTACCCGCCTGTCTCATATAAACACTGCAGTGCATGGGAAAGTCGCTTCCATATAAACAGGCCCGAAGTCTGAAGCCCTGGTCAAACGAGGATGAGAGTTGAATAATAATAATAATAATAATAATAATAATAATAATAATAATAATAAACTTTATTTCAGTGTCTAGATTCTTTAGCATTGACAGCTAATTGGGGACACGAGAGTTGATGAGAGTTGAATATGAGAGTTGACGAGAGTTGCAGGATTTACCGCGCGTAGCAGGGAGACTAGGAACGAATTTCGAGGTAAACAAAGTACTAAACTCTCATCAACTCTCATATGCCAACTCTCATGACCGGTCAAACGAGCAAAACTCTCATCAACTCTCGCATTAAAATTTGAACCAGCTCAAAGTTGATGAGAGTTGATAAGAGTGCATGAGAGTCGATGAGAGTTGGTGGCAAACGCGACCGAGAGTTACAACTCTCATCGACTCTCGTCAACTCTCATCCTCGTTTGACCAGGCCTTAAGACAGAGTACCGAAGCGTTTACTGCTGGTGCCTTATCCGTAGCTTTGCGAGAAGTAAATTAAGTCTCTATTTTTATAATGAAGCAAACAATAAAATGTGCTTTTGCGATATTGTTAGTATTTTAACTAACTTTATTTATATTGGAAGCTTTATCGGTCGTATATAAAGCCGTGTTTACACGGCCAAAATTTAAGCACGTTTAAAAGTTAAGCGCCACCTTGGTGCGTTTACACGGTCATTTAATAACCCTTACTAAAACACGTACACCATATTAGAGAGCTTAAGCATACAGGCGTTTTAGAGCCACGGACGGCGGATTGAATTCAATAGCATTTTTCATTCAAAACAATGATAATGAGCAATTTAAGATCCCAAGAGCAAAGTGAACGCCGTCGTCGTTCTACACAAGACGTCATTGAAGGCATTTTCACGTTCTTGAGACGACGGGAACTTCTAGAACGTTGGGGCCTGTCATCGTTGTTTAACCACAATAGACATGCTTTTAAAGTAGACTGAAACTTGTATTTTAAGGGAGATAATTTTTTTACATTACAATATAAAATAAAGGATCTGTATAGAGATGAAATTTAAGCTAATAAACTAACAGTTTAGATATGTGATTATTCATGGCCTTTGTTTTGGGTAAAAAAGTCTTTTCAAAGAATACGCGCTTCAGTAGTTCTGTATTGTATTCCTGTTCTTCCGGTCACCGTCCGTGTCTCAAAAACGCCTAATATGCTTAAGCTCTCTATTATTCAACATGGCGGACGAGCTATCTTTTTGGTTTTGGAAGCTTCGTATGGGTAGCGTGCGTCAAAGAACAACGGAAGACATCGGTACACGAGAAATAGTAATAGCTAAAAGAAAGGAACAAAAGAAGAAAGAATAGCGAGATGGAAGCTTCTACAGCAGGGCAAAAAAATGCACTTTATCGTATTAATAACAGCGTATTAATAGCAAGCGTTTTTCAAACCCGTTGCGTTTACACGGCCAAGTTAAGCACGATTAATAACTGATCGTGCTCAGTTTAATCCACCTCCTTGAGGTGGTGCAAACTAATTAATCGCGATTAATTTACGCCGATCTGTTTACACGGACATTTTAATCCCGCTTAAAGTCAGATGTGGCTCAGATCCCGCTTAAATTTTGGCCGTGTAAACAGGGCCTAAACTGTTCTCCCTAGAGGTCCAGTAAAGCCCGTTCTCCACTAGGCGAATTTGTTCGCGCGAATCGAATCGAAATACCTGTTCATGCAATGTAATTGGTTGGTGCTGCTAGTTTTCGCGCCAATTTTCTTACTTGCCAATCATATTGCCGGAGAATTCGCTTCGCCTAGCGGAGAACGGGCTTAAGGGCCAATCCCACGTTGGTCAAGTATTACCAGGAAAAGACCTGTGGTATTTGGTGGTCAAACTGAATAGCACTTTTCTCACATAGGGCCAAGATGAAGTTTTAATCTGATAACTACATCGAGCAGGAATCTAACTTGGGTCGTAGATGTGTTGTTAATTGTTGTGTCATGTAAATGCAAACACATTTCTACATTAAGGAATTACGCTGAGATGTGGGATCTCGGCATGCACAGAGGGCTAGTCTTCCTCTGTATAAACACTCCCTTAGCTTTCATGGACATCTCTCAATAGCCACAAATCACAATGCAATCACAAATCCACCGAAAAGGATTTAAAAATTGAAATTTGAAATTGCATTTCAAGGTTTATTACACCAACTAGGCTTTATGTACCAGTCAATTGCAACTGCGATCATCCCCCGAGCAAACCACCAGTTGGAAAAGCCGTAAAGCAAACAACAGATTCCGGTTCGTTTAGTTTTCACTGTTTAACAACAAATACAGTCAAAAGATGGCAAGTACACAACACGAGATATTCAAAGGCATTAAGATTACCATAAAAGGTACAATTTAAGACTTGGAATTGAATTCTTCGTAGATTTTATAGTCTGTTTTTCAGTTTATGTTATCGTGAAGTTTCTTCGTTGTTGGCACTGAAGAAAAACAAGGAAATTTAAATGTTTTATAGCTGTCTTAAACCTTATTGAGTACTTCTTGCACACCTCTGTGTCTGGAGAATGGATGACGATTCTTTGATTGAAAATTGACGCGTGTTTGGCGTGGAACAACATTCTGGTATCTGCTTCTTCGTGATCCATACATTCGTTTAAATTTACGAAATCTTATGAACTTTAGTTGCGACCATCTTAGGTAGTGGTGGCCTCATGCCCATCCAGTTATTGGGATCAGTGTCCTGAGAATGTGTTTATTTTCACACTCATCGTCAGGGTAACATGAAAATGGCGTGAATATCCTCGTGTTCTCCTAATAATCCACTTATCCTATATTGTTTGTTGATATACTAATATAAATAACGCATTATATACTTCGACTTGGGATATCATATATGTACACATATCCTTCATATCTTATTATCTTTTAATATTATTATATCCTTTTATCTTCCCTTACGAAAATTTCATATGTCATTTCACATATGAAGTTGGAATTTCATATATGAAATGAACTATTTCATATGTGAAATGACGAATTTCATATGTGGAAAACAATTCCACATATGAAATGCCATATTTCATATGTTAAATGAATAATTTCACATATGAATTTTGTTCATTTCATATGTGATAACAATTTTCACATATGAAATAAAAAAATTTCATATTGGTTCACATATGAAATAAAAAAAATCACATGTGAAAGTTAAGTTTCATATGTGAGGAAAAATCACATATGAAATAAATCACTTGCGATTAATTCTTTCTTCAGAATTCTGAACTGTCTAAATTTATAGGGGTCTTAATAAAAAGTCTAGTCCGGTTTCTAGCTGGCCCCTAGCCCTACACTGAACATTCAAGACTTAAAAAAAACAAACTGTAAGTAACTGAATAACATTATGGGCGAAATAAAAAAATTTAAAATAAATAAATAAATAAATAAATAAATATTCACATAATAATGGTGCAGAGTCATCTGAAAAGAATGACATTTATCAGGATACATTTCTCAGGATAAGCGGAAACTCTGATAATGCGATTTTCGACACCTCATGTCAATTCCTCCGCCCAATCTCTAGCCCATATAATCTCCCCGTTTTTGAGTCCTACCCACTCTACCATGTTCTGACAGTTCTGTTGGGCCATCGTGGCTATCGTCGTATCGGTCTTCTCTTGATGATTTCCATTTCCACAGGCTCTTCTTATAATTTTTAGGAAAACATTTGTTTAAGTTAACCACTGATGGGGGCCCTCTCAAATTTACTCAATGTATCATTCTTGAAAAGCGACTGTCCTTGAGAATGTGTTTATTTTCACACTCGTCGTCAGGGTAACATGAAAATAGCTTGAATCTCCTGGTGTTCTTGATATAAATACAAATATAAATTGGTTGGCGTGTGCTGTTAGGGCGCTGCCTCTCACCGACAAATAGCTAAGCCCGATTGGACGGGGTTAGTACTTGGATGGGTGAGTGCATGGGTGACCGTCTGGGAATAACCCCGTTCTCGAGCTTGAGACTCATGTGAGTAGAGGTTAGTTGGTCTCTCCTGTGCTTCGAGGGTTTTTCACCGGTTTCCTCCCTCCGCCAAACCAATACGTAGGTCTTAGCTGTTAAATTCGTGGGCCGATATGTGTCGTATGGCGGCTGCCTGAGCGCCTTTAATATGCCTTCGACTCGGCCATGTCAAAAATTATTGTAAGGCGCATTTGAAAACCTTAAAGTTGAATTTGCGCTGTACATGTTGTTGTTATTATTATTATTATTATTATTATTATTATTATTATTATTATTATTATTATTATTATTATTATTATTATTATTATTATTATAAATATAAATATAAATAATACAAGCTTTTGCATGCTAATTTCATATATGTACATATATCCTTTATATCTTTTAATATTATTACATCCTTTTATCTTTCTTTCTTCAGAATTCTGAACTGTCTAAATTTAGTTACTTAATGAGCATAGTCCGGTTTCTAGCAGGCCTATAGCCCTACACTGAACATTCAAGACTTCAAAAAAAACTGTAAATAAAATAACATATATGGGCGAAATAAAAAATAAAAAAATAAATAAAAAAACTTCACCTAATAATGGTGCAGAATCACCTGAAAAGATGAGATTTATCAGGATACATTTGTCAGGATAAGCGGATACTCTGATAATGCGATTTTCGACACCTCATGTCAATTCCTCCGCCCAATCTCGAGCCCATATAATCTCCCCGTCGTTGGCTATCGCCGTATCGGTCTTCTCTTGATGATTTCCATTTCCACAGGCTCTTCTTATAATTTTTAGGAAAACATTTGTTTAAGTTAACCACTGATGGGGGCCCTCTCAAATTTACTCAATATGTATCATTCTTGAAAAGCGACTGTCCTTGAGAATGTGTTTATTTTCACACTCGTCGTCAGGGTAACATGAAAATGGCGTGAATCTCCTGGTGTTCTCCTAATAATCCGCTTATCCTATATTGTTTGTTGATATAAATATAAATATAAATATAAATATAAATATAAATATAAATATAAATATAAATATAAATATAAATATAAATATAAATATAAATATAAATATGAATATGAATATAAATATAAATATAAATATAAATATAAATATAAATATAAATATAAATATTAATATAAATATAAATATAAATATAAATATAAATATAAAGCTTTTGCATGCTAATTTCATATATGTACACATATCCTTTATATCTTTTAATATTATTATATCCTTTTATCTTTCTTTCTTCAGAATTCTGAACTGTCTAAATTTAGTTACTCAATGAACATGCAAAAAACACCAAACAACTAATTAATAAAAAGCCTAGTCAGGTTTCTAGCAGGCCCCCAGCCCTACACTGAACATTCAAGACTTAAAAAAACAAACTGTAATTAAAATAACATATATGGGCGAAATAAAAAATTTAAAAAAGTTTAAAAATAAATATTCACATAATAATGGTGCAGAGTCATCTGAAAAGAGTCGTCAATTCAATGATTTAAGACATTTAAAGCCGGGACTAGGAAGTCAGACAAAAAGGAACACTGAGTCATTTATCAGGATAAGCGGATAAGCTCTGATAATGCGATTTTCGACACCTCATGTCAATTCCTCCGCCCACTGCCGAGTTTTTTCTACCCCCCGTTTTTTTGGGTCCTACCATGTTCTGACAGTTCTGTCGGGCCGTCGTGGCTAGATGATTTCCATACCATTTATTTGTCTGTGAATTTCATGGTGTCTTTTTTATTCGACTTCAACAGGACTGTAGGCCATATCAGATTTTTGCTCTCCTTTACGCACATTGGGGGGTACTCCGAACCGTAATACCGAAAACGAAATCGTGAATTAATGTCATGAATACCGAAACTGCTAGAATGGATAAAACCGAATACCGTACCGAAGCGGCAAAATTACCGAAATACCGCACGCCAGAAACACCACAATACCGCAACACCGATAATCCCAATGCCCCCCTCAGAAAAGGTGGTGAACTGCTGAGGAAAGCAATTAGAAACGAAATACTGATGTTTTGAGCGGGGAGTAAAACGGCCGAGAACAATTTAAGAACCAAATACTGACGTTTCACTTTTGAGCAGTCGTTCATTAGAGTAAAAGTCGGCCGAAATTAAATTTTTAGTGACGTTTCTACTGGCCTGGAATCTTTCAATGCCCCCCTTCAGAATGCCCCCCGGGGCATATGGTACTAGGACCAGATGCACCCCTCAGGACCAGATGCCCCCCTTGTGAAATCCTTTAAAATACTTCTAAAACCAAGTTCGAAATGTCTTGAAACTTGTTTCGAAACTAACAATAAAACTCTTAGATGGTTAAATGAGTTCTTTTTCAGAGTGTGCCAGACCCTAAAACCGAGGGCTAATTCAATGCTTCGAAACATCAGCTCAACGTTACAATCAATAAAAAACGAAACTTGAACATCTATTTAATAAATTGGAAATTCGGCAAATTCTAATGCACTTCCGCGTGGTGGCTTTCGAATTATATGGTGTGCCGTGCATTGGTTGGCCTCTTCTTTTTCATACGCCTCCATTTTTTGCGAAGTCCAATTTCGCAGACGTCTGATATCCTCTCTTACTGAGTGCATGCACATATGGCTATCAGACTATTCCACGTTATTCGATAGTTATGGCGTCAAAATAGTGAAAGTGAATGTCCGAAAGCCAGCACGCGGAAGTGCATTAGAATTTCAGTTTTTGTCAGTCGTCATGGTCATGGTCATGCCGAATTTACAATTTATTAAATAGATGTCTGGTTAAAAATATTATTGCCCAGCAAATTATTCTTAAAAGAGGCATTGTTGAATTCAAACAAGAAACCAATAGTCAAACATATTAAATTTTATTGAACTGACGTTTCGTTACTGTCCAGTAACATCTTCAGAGTGAAGCCGACATTTACACGTCAGAGTTTCTGAACACATGGGCATCTCGCCTTTTACAGGAAAAGCTCTATCCGTTTCTTGCCTCTCGGCAGTGCTTGCACACCATAAATTATCCGGTCACCCTATTTCTTTCGACGACTTTTCTGTTTTAGCTTCCGGCGCTTCTCCATTTGAAGTTCTTATTCGGGAAAGTTTACTAATTTCAAAGATTAATCGGTCTTTAAACAAAAACATTAAATCTTTTCCTCTATCTCTATTTTGATTGTTGTTTTTGTCTATATATATATATATATATATATATATATATATATATATATTCATAATTTTTTATTTTTTTGGTTTGTCTCATTATTCATCTTTATTATACTCCTGTCAACCTTTCTTGTTTTATTTCCGATCTCTCGCTTCTCGCCTCATTAGTATTTTCTGTCACATCTTTATCAATCGCTGTAAATTATTCCCTTCAATCTGAAGATGTTACTGGACAGTAACGAAACGTCAGTTCAATAAAATTTAATATGTTTGACTATTGGTTTCTTGTTTGAATTCAACAATGCTTCTTTTAAGAATAATTTGCTGGGCAATAATATTTTTAACCAGACTTCGATTTCCGCCTGGTACCTCAATTGCATCAGTTATTAAATAGATGTTCAAGATTTTTTGGAACTGTTACGAGTGAAGTTAAGATGGAGTAAAACTGCTGAGATTTTTATTGACGAGTTTCGGGCAGATTTCACCTTCATCAGAGAGTAAAAAACTGCCAAGATTCTAGTAAGGACGGAAATACTGACGCTTCGAGTGAAACACGGAAATAATGGCACCGGAGAAAATGGCACCGGAAAGAATGGCACGGGGAAAAAGGGCACCGGAAAAAATGGCACCATTAATTTGACAAATGCGGAAAAAATGGCACCTTCAATGGCACCTCAAAAACTGCGCTTTGTTGCCGATTGTTGCTTTGATGACTCATACCTGTTATTGTCAAGCACCGAAACCGAAGATTACATCGAAGGATGGAAATCATTAGAAGACTTTTTACGGGGTGTTGGAAGAAACATTCGCCTTGGTGGTGTGTAACATTATATGAAAAGATGTATAAAACTTGAAAGTATAGACAAGTAGTCGGCAGTCTACCAAATTTTTCGCTATTGTATATCTAAAACACTGCCTACACAGCACTCGAGCGGTTATCTTTGTTAAATATTTCTACAGTAATTTCAATAAAGTATTTTGAACCATATACTCAGTCTAAAAGTCTAAAAGAAGGACATTCTTTATATCTTCGATTATTCTTTCTTGAGGTGCCATTTTTTCCACATTTGTTAAATAAGTGGTGCCATTTTTTCCGATGCCATTCTTTCCGGTTACCCTTCGAGTGGAACCTTTCATCAAAACGTGTGAAGGGCTTCGCGCTAAAAACGTCAGTATTTCAGATATAAGTCCTGTTTACACGGCCAAAATTGAAGCGGATTTTAAGCGGGCTTAAAATGTCCGTGTAAAGAGATCGGCGTAAATTAATCGCGATTAGTTTGCACCAAACAGACACTTTGCCTTTGAGCCTGATCTTACAGCTTTATACAGTAGAACAGATTACTGTATACTGGCGTGAAACATTTGAAGAATGTATTTGTCAATGTCAAAAATATACTAATAAGTCTTATATAGAGTAGTATATGTATGTTGACATGTTCCCTGATCAGTTTGGAAGAAGTGAGGACGTTTTGACGGGAGGACGTTTTCACTGGACTGTTGGACATCAGAAGCTTATCAGTCAAACGTCGCTAGGTGTGAGGTCACTTAGAGCGACATGCAGTCTGAAATCTGAATATCTGCCGAAATTAGCCGAAAATGCAAGTTCACTCAAGTCACTTTAAACTTTGTCCGTTTCCCAAGAAGCCAAGAAAATCTTTATTCATTCAGTTGCAATCTTGCGCCATATCTGAGAATGTGTTACGTTACATTACATGCAGTGCGTCTTAATATTGGCAATCCCCAGTAGGCGTGATTTCCGGCGTCTCGTCGTCTCCTCCCGGTTTCAAAACACAATTAGTTAGCTAGTTGGAAACTTCGCTTATGAACGCTTCCCATATATCATTGGCAGTATACCATCTTTACGACAAGCAAGAAATCGTCGAGAGGACGTTACAATGATCGTGACTACACCATTTGGCTGAATGTGAGTAAGCAGGAACTTTAGTCAAAACTAACCTTTATATAAGTAAACACAAGCTTAAACGCGTCGAGCAGTGACGCTGCGTTCTGCGCGCTGGTGAATAGTCCGCGCGTTTTTTTGAACGCAGAGTGCACTGCTAGGATATAAAATAAAACTAATTGATGTAAACGTGGAGCGCAAATGCTTAGGACCTTCTCGTGTCGGCTTACACTTTTGTTGTTTACATTGGTTGGGTCGTTTGCAATATGCTGCTAACTATCGTTGAATGTTTACGTATTAGTCGGTGTTTCACAGCGTACGTCTTATCTGTATAACTATAGTTTATACTAGGAAAATTATGGGTGATCGATCAGGCCTAACATAACTTGATAACGGAGGAGTAGCTAGTGTGCTTCGGTGCTTGTAACGTACGACGACACTAATGTCACTTTTCCATTTTGAGTCGAAAACACGCAGTCGGTCGGACCTATGGTTGGACGTCATACTACGTGTGACGCGACGCAATGACATATTCAGTTTTTCAAGTGAGTAAAATTAGCCTATAGGGGTTGATGTTAGGGGCCTTGTGCTCAATACAACGATAAGTTGACGTGGTTTTTAGACAGCTTTCTTCTTTAGATATGACTAGGAAGCGAACTATATATAGTCTATTATATTAATAGAGTATAAATACTATAATTCCAACATTTAATAGGAAAAACTAGCGTTACATTGCTTTCGACTTAACTTAAAAGCAATGCATACACCAAGAGTTGTCTCTCGTTTAATTATAAATATATTGGATCAGTAATGTTTTCTTTGAGCTCCTACAAACTTAGAATAACACGCAGCAGAAAGTGAGGTTTGTTAGTATTTATCTTAGTAATGTGATCTGGCCGTGTTTTATTAAGATTCAAAGCTTCAAAGGAAATCACCAGCGTGCCCAATGTCAAAACCGGTTGCTAAGTGTCCATGTGTCCAACGTGGTCAGCGCACAAACAGAACGCGATTTTCTATACGATTTTTAAGTTTTTGAAAGCGAATTCAAAACTCATTAGTAATTCATTAGAAAAATATAAAGGAAGTCAGTAGCATTTCCGTTTAAATTATATCTGATATAGAATCTTCTTGATTTACATAAACTTTAGCTTTGATTTTCTCCGCTTTATAGGGGTTTTTTTATATAGAGGAGTACCAACCCTCTTGATAGGGCTAGCCCTAGTAAGAGGCCTGCAAGTTGGCTTTCATCCCGCGTTGGCTTGTTGACTTGTGCAGTTTTCCGACGAAACGCGAAACCATGTTTTCCATAGGCATAGAGTTTTGTTTTTGTCCAGAGGGCTGAAGTGCTTAACAGGGCCTTTTTAAGAATTTTCCCGTGTGTGTGTGTGTGTGTGTGTGTGTGTGTGGGGGGGGGGGGGGGGGTGTTAAATTTAGAGTCTTGGAAATGCCATTTCCTGCATTCTGAGGGGTGATTTTTAAGAACACTGAACGTCATGAAATTTCATAAAAACTAGTTAAAATACAACACATTTCAACAATTTTTCGATGTTGTGTGTACTGGGTTGATTTATCACTGTATATGGGTGCTTTTGGCTGACAGGAATGAAGCTGTAACAGTTACTTTAGCCTAACGAGTAACCTATAATTTGTCAATGGTGATTGATGATGAGTCACTTGCTGCAAAATTTCTGGGGGTGCTCAGCCCCCCATTAAGATTTCTCGGGGGGTTAAAGCCCCTCAGTCCCCCCATACTCTACGCCTATGATGTTTTCGCAAACACGATTTGAATTTATAACAAACGCATGAACAAACACAACTTGTAAAATAAAAAGTTGACCAAAAAATATTAGTAAAGGCAAACTTTGCCGTGTATACTGAGCTCCGACAAGCCCTCTTGAGTGTGTTTACATGGGTTGTCAATAGTAGCAACTGATGATCCAGGCGGGTATCTTAATCTTAATATAAATATCAATGCCCAGCATAATACACGAAGCAAAGCCATAAGTTTAAAAGTAATTTAATGAATGGGTTGTCAATAATAGCGAGATCTCGCTTAGGAGCCCTCCTCGCTTAAGTTTAGCGTGCACCTCAAGAAGGTGATTAATTTACGCCGATCTGTTTACACGGATATTTTAAGCCCGCTGAAAGTCAGATGTGGCTCAGATCACGCTTAAATTTTGACCGTGTAAACAGGGCTTTAGTTTCGTATTAAAATCAATATCTTATATAAACTTATTTTTGACAGTTAATCTCTCATGTTGTCTAGATAGTTTCGAGTTAAGGACGAGGGGTATTCATTAGTTTCGTACTATAATACTATATATATACGACTTAAATCGTCTATGTATAGTAAATGATTGGCATAGGCGTAGAGTTTTGTTTTTGTCTAGGGGGCTGAAGTGCTGAACAGGACCTTGTTCCCGTGGGGGGCGTTTACAAAAAGGGACTCTTCTAGGGGGTCCGGGGGTATGCCCCCCGGAAATTTTTGAAATTTAGAGTCTTGGAAATGCCATTTCCTGCATTCTGAGGGGTGATTTTTAAGAACACTGAAGGTCATGAAATGTCATAAAAACTAGTTAAAATACAACACATTTCAACAATTTTTCGATGTTGTGTTTACGGGTTGACTTATCGCTGTATATCGGTGCTTTTGGCTGACAGGAATGAGGCTGTAACAGTTACTTTAGCCTAACGAGTAACCTATAATTTGTGAATGGTGATTGGTGAGCAAGTTGCTGCAAAATTTCTGGGGGGGGCTCAGCCCCCCATTAATTAAGATTTCTCAGGGGGCTAAAGCCCCTCAGCCCCCCATACTCTACGCCTATGATGATTGGTACCGAAATCTTGGGTTAAGCGGGGCCTTACGCCGTTCGAAACTATATATCACCACTACAACTCAACTTTCGGCAGTATTTCTATTGTACGTTACTTTTCACTGAATAGAGGATGGCTCGATATTGTTTGTTTGATTGACAGCTATCGACAACTCTTAAAATACTAACCAATCAGTATTTCCTTCGCCCTCGCCCGCTTTTTTCCGACCCAAGACCCCAACCCTTACTTAAAACCGCCAGCTACGCAGGCTACTCAAGTCTCAACTCACTGAAGGTGAGACGAAATATCAAAAGTGAGTAGTTTACTTTATTAATTTGCGGAACTATAAGTTAAAATACGGCAACATTTTCCAAATTTATATAACAATTCTTATATAACTAGCACTATGAACCTAGCGTCAGGTTGGGCAGCCTGTGATCTATAAATGAACAGACAACGCAACCTGGTCTCTTCCTCAAATTGACTGTATATACTAATTGTAATCGAGCTCTCAAATTGAGTTCAACGTCAACTCTATATTCCACAATCCACATGCGGGATGTTAAACTAAAAAGCTTATAAGGAAAAAAACAGTGGTCGGGGTCTGAGAGACGGGACTTTTTTCCGGAGGGTTGTGATTAGGGTTAGGGCTACCAGGGGGTTGTGGTTACGTTTAGGGTTTCCGGGGGGTTGTGTGTTGGGGTGGGGGGTTAAATGCACTCCCACACTCAATTTCAGAGCTTGATCACAATTAGTATATACAATCAATTTGAGGAAGAGAATGGGCCGGACAGCGGCAAAATGGAATCTATTTGTAAAATCGATCACTTCTCAATACGGCATTGTTTATTTAGTTTATAGAAACACAGTTCAATTCCATTTCTTCAGTCATGGAGCAGAAGAAACCAACGCCGAAACCAAGAACAAGGTAACGAACTACTAAATAAATTAACCTAATTACAGCGTCGGTATAGTATCCTTCCTGCGTATGTGATTTAATCACGAAAGTGACAACTGGACAGCATTCGCGAGAATTTGCAAACAAATAAACCAATGGCAATACTTTACTAAGTAAATCCACTAAATCACATGCGCCAGGAGGAAAATGGGATCCGGATGAAGTGGACAAGAAGCCTGGTTTCTATATAATCGCTTTAGTGATTATATGGAAACCAAGGGTATAGAGGTCTGTGACTGTGACGTCACACTTGACATTCAGCCTACATGTCCGCCAGGGATTATTTTAAGGAATTTTTATCACTGCACAAAGAGCTGAAAAAGGCATAAAATCTAACATCAGTAGCACGTTAACAGCGATGGAGCACCGAATAGCTAGGTAGCTCGTCAGTAATCAACTATATAGTCATACTGTCATAGTATACATAAGCGGCCCTCCTTTTCCCCAATTTTTAATGATTTAATCCCTTTCGCACAGCATACATTCGCATTTTCAAAATAACAATGGTCAAACGGTAGCACACGGGCACAGACGCATCGACCTGAGGGAAGCCTCAAGCATGTTATGTGGGGTTGGCTGTTTGACACCGTTGGATAGTCTGGCTAAATAGTAAGAACACTATTTTTATTAGGTTTATTAGGGCGGTAAGGCCTGCTATAGTAGCTATACTCATGTATCTTGAAAGTTGAAATTAAGGGCATAAGGCTGTTAGTTTACGGTACGCTTAACGTTATCAGAAGATAGTGGACCAGGGTCCTTTAACTTATCGTCTTATTTGTGTATTTGCTAATTTAAATATTGATATTAAATAGTATATGTTGGAACGTAGTATGTACTGTGCCTTTTAACATAATTTCTGATGCAATCCTTTCACGAATAACACCCATTCTTAAATATTAAAGAAAAATTTATCACTGCACAAAATTGCGCTTATCACTGCACAAATCTCATTTATCACTGCACAAATTGGTTATCACTGCACGTTAAGATAATCCCTGATGTCCGCCATGTTTGACTTCAATCTTTGCCCAGTGAATGAAGAGTAGATATCACTCCAGTTATATATATATATAGAGCTCAATGGTCAGTGGAAACTATACTATTACCTTATATGGGAACATTAAAATTTAAAAGATGTACTTCAGCTTAGGGCTTTAGTGGTCTGCGTCTACGACTGCGTACAAGTTTCAGTTTGATTAATTTCGAAGATATGCTTGACCTAAGTCTTGCCGCAAATGTTGTTGGTCATAATTGACGTCATGAATACTTTATTTGCATCAGTTACAAAAACCCCAAATATCTCAAGACGAAAACTCGATATTGAAAAACAGTTGTTCCTTATTGCTAACGTCCTTTTGAAACGAAACAGGAATTATTTTGGGGGTGAAGTGCACTTTAACGTATATAGGAACTCCTTCTTTTTGAAGGGCTTCGCAATACACTTTTGAAACGAAACAGGGATTAATTTGGGGTGAAGTGCACTTTAACGTATATAGGAATTCCTTCTTTTTGAAGGGCTTTGCAATAGACCGATGTTGGGTGACTATCCAACTACTGCTTTTCTATGTAATACGTGTACAACCTCTCGACTACACGCGTAAAAATCTTACAAGTTGTTACAGCATTGTTGCCTGAACAATGCTGTAACAACGTTGTTATCATGTGTGAACAACATTGATGAATTAACGACATTGTTCATTGTTGTTACAGCTTGATGAAACAACAACAGTTGTTAGGACGTATTGATACACCAGTCATGTTCACAATTGTTGTAACATTGTTGTTCAGCCTTGTTGCTTCATCATGCTGTTACAACATGTTGTATCATGTGCGAACAACGTTGTTGGCTATAAAAATGTGCTGTTAGAACAACTTGTTCATGACTTTTGATTTATCCGTGAATAAGTTGTTCGAACCGTATAAGTGAACAACTTGTTGACAACTTGTTCACGGGGTACAGCACAACATTATGTTCACGGGGTGCAGCACAACATTATGTTCACGGGGTGCAGCACAACATTATTTGCGTCAGTTAAGGCCTGTCCAAACGCTTTCAACATCGCATTCAACATCATTCAACATTGTTGAACGATGTTGAATAATGTTGAAAGCACGAGTGGCCAAATGAATTCAACATCGTTGAACATTCATGAATGACAATTAATTGAACGCGGGCTACCACAAAAGCTGGAATCGACAATATCCCGCATGGCGCATGTCTCTGTTCAACAAAGTTGAATGAAATGTGGCCAAATGCGTTCAACACCTTTCAACATTTTGAGAACAATCGAAATGTTGAACGCGTGTTGAACGAAAATTGGAACATGTTCAAATTTCGTTCAATATCATTCAACACCATTCAACAACGTTCAACATCATTCAACAGGGGTGTTCAAACGCTTCCAACATGTTGAATTCAACAATGTTGAATGAAATGTTGAAAGCGTTTGGCCAAGCCTTTACGCACAACATTGTTCACGCCTGTTAAAGTGCCTATCTCATGTTTGAGGATTTTACATATTCGTAATATTTGGGTATTTAAGAGACTCTCTCAATGGCGTCGCCAGACCTGGGAAAGTGGACGTCATCGGTATATGACGTCATCGGTATGTGACGTCATAATTGTTGGTACTTCATGTTAATTCTACATAATAGTTTTTATATAGATAATTGTGATTTTAAAACATATGTGATCGTTTCGGGTGCATTAACCTTAACGTACCCCAAACATTCGTAAACTTAACCAAAATTGTTGTCTGGACCTAACACATGGTAGGAATGCTCTAGGGGGGTCCGGGGGCATGCCCCCCCGGGAAATTTTGAAATTTCGAGTCTCGGAAATGCCATTTCCTACATTCTGAGATGTGATTTTTAACATTCTGAGGGGTGATTTTTAAATTCTTGTACGGTTTTTTTCAGATTGTAGTACATAGTTTATATTTTTGGGCACCTAGTTTGGGCCCAAACCAGTGTACCGGCGTCTCAAACCGCCTGGATATGGCCCTGAGTGAACTAACGCAAGAAAAGATATGAAAAACACATTCACACACTTGTAAACTATTTTTCCAGCTAGTGGTGTGAGCTGAGCACTTGGAATCATTACATACCCCCCCCCCCCACACACACACACACACACACACACACACACACACACACACACGTTTCTCACCGGATTTGGAAGAATCTCAAAATTGGTCTTGAAGAGAACTGGGGGTTCGCCACTGGACTCTCTTATTTAAAAGAACTTTTGAAGTTATAAAGATGGATGGTTCCAGCTCTTCCATATCTCCCTTCGTTCTTTAGATATTGACATTTGCGTGATATGTAAATAACATCACTTAGACGTCACACTGCATAATGACTTGTTGGAAAATCTTGAATATCTATTTGAGATTATTTAACGAGATCACTTTTAACTGTGCATGTCCTTTTGTGTATCGCAGGACACTATACATGAAAAGTTTCAGGTGATTTACTTGAATTATTACAAGAATAGACGTGATTTTCCAACAAGTCATTATACAGTGTGATGTGTAAGTGATGTTATTTGCATATCAGGCAAATCTCAATATCTAAAGAACGAAATGAGATATGGAAGAGCTGCAAACATCAATCTTAATGATTATACACAATTTTTGTGGCAAAATTTTTGATGTGGTTAAATATAGTATATATTTAAGCGAAGTTAACTGCTGATGTAGTTGGCCTGCGGTTCCCCTTATTAGGGGAGTCCCTAACGTCATGTACGTTAAGGGGTTTCCCGCGCATTCGAGATTCATTGAGCGTCTGTTGCTTTGCTGCAAGTAGCGTCTTGCTCAGCTTGTGCTCCCCCTTCGCCCTTTCCCCACCCGTGTTAGATACGAAGTATAGAATCCTATAGATCGTATATATTATTCCACTGACTTGTCAGTGTGACTGGTGCCGGTGGTCTGCCTTGGCAGAGTTGTCATGGCAAACGCCTATTGCTTCTCTGATTACCCTAACTGCTATTGCTTAGTTTGCTGGCTATTTGCTCATGGCCCAATTGCTTACAGTTACTTTGCTTGCTGACAAGGCTAGATTGCTGACTAGCCTGGTCACCAACGGCACCTACCTCCAAACAACGCATATTCTGCAGTTAAGTGACGGAAAGTGCAGTTCTGAGGGTAAGGGCCCTCAGAAACGGGAGGAACAAGGTCGGAGTGAGGGTAAGGGCCCTCAGAAACGGGAGGAACAAGGTCGGAGTGAGGGTAAGGGCCCTGGCACTCCTGTTGGATCGGACCTTGCCCTCATGTCTTCGCGTGGGCTTCACCGTGGGTGAAGTGTGGCCTGGAGGACACCACTTCCCGCCACCAACATTTTATTGATAAATGAACGATAACTTATTTTACATATAATTTTATAGTACTACACTGATAAGTTCTTGTTTTTCTTAGGCTAACTAGTATAAATTTAGTTTTACAGTAAATAATCCTGCTGGTTGGTTAGCTGTTAGAAGGGAGGTGGGTGGGAAAAACTTTATCTCCTTTACTTTTCTTTGATTTTGCGTTCCCTGAGTAACTTACTCCAGGAAAGTAAAGGCGCGAATGATCGAAATGACTAATGGCATGCCTTGGATTAGCTTAGTTGTGTGGTACCTTTGTTATGGCACAGACAAAGGTTGTATTCTTGGGATAATTGGTTGTTTGTGTACACAACAGTCATGAACAGGTCGTGCTTGGCACGTGATGACTTCATGGGCAGAACAAACTAAAGTGAAATTGCTATATCATTAACCCTATCTATATTAACTATAAATGGTCACTTTATAACTTCAAAAGTTCTTTGAAATAAGAGTCTCTCCTGAACTTATTTTTCGCCGCATAAACCCTTTAAGATGGCTCCGTACATTTTCTTGAAAAATGAAAATACAAGTTTGAGAGTCCAAAACACGTGCATAAACAATTCCAAAAAAGAATAAAGCTAAATGTTATGCATAAGTAAACATTCTGACAATCAAAAACTGTTACCAAATAAATAGCAACAGTTGTCGCTATGGCAACAATGACGTTTCAAAATGGCTGCCAATTACCCTTTAAACTAATTTAATTCGAAAAAAACTTTGGTGATCCCCAATTTTTTTTTTCATTAAAACTTTTCTTGTGGTATGAGTAACAGGCCGATTTAAAAAAAATTCTGTAGAACGAATACATTTTTTTCCGGAAAAATCATGTTTGTTAATTTTTAAAAAATTTGGTTCTACAGAATTTTTTAAAAATCGGCCTAGTGATTATTCATACTACAAGAAAAGTTTTAATGAAAAAAAAATGGGGGTCACCAAAGTTTTTTTCGAATTAAATTGATTTGAAGGGTAATTGGCAGCCATTTTGAAACGTCATTGTTGCCATAGCAACAACTGTTGCTATTTATTTGGTAACAGTGTCTGATTGCCAGATTGTTTAGCTATGCATAACATTTAGTTTTATTCTTTTTCCGAATTGTCTATGCACGTGTTTTGAACTCTCAAACTTGTATTTTCAATTTTTCAAGAAACTGTATGGAGCCACCTTAAATTTTCTGTTGTTTTTACCGTACAAGCTGTTGTAAGTTGTCAAACTCTGAGCTGTAAACCGGTTAAGCCTGGTTTAACACCTACAATCACTATACTTACCCGTATGGATGGTTAGGTGCAGACACGCATGTTTAAGAGTTTCCAGCCGTTGTTCGGTTACTTGGATACAGGTCTAGGGCCATGTAATGGTCCCCAGCCTTGACCTGTTCACCATGCCCCGTGTCTGCACCTATCACACCGATTTAACACCCACGTACACTATACTTACCATTGTGGAAGGTTGGGATAGTGGGATGCTCAAATCTCCCGACTTTGCTATTCTCCTATAAGCGTGTGCTGCACTGGCTAAGGTCATGCACTAATGATTGACCTTACCACATAGTGCTTGTCCACTAATCTTCTAATGATACTGAGCCTGCGCAGTTCCCTTGTTGTTAACCTTGGTTATTGCATAACCTCATTATTTCGGTGAAAGTTTAATTACTGTAGTCGTAGATTAATGAGTGGGATGGAGGGCACAATTTTTCCTCTCTCGCTGTCTTCTTTAGCTATCGGCTAAACGGCTCTATCAAGCTGGCTCTCCAGAGTGTACTGTATGACACCTGAGAGTTCTCGTCTCTTTAATAGGCTTGCTATCGCCCCATGCCCTGCGCGTTCCTCTGTTGTTAACCTTGGTTATAAATAACCTCATTTCCATGTAATTGCTACGATCGCCACGATCGCTCAAAAATGAAGTTGGCGATCGCAGCGATCATATGGAAACCACTGACACAATGATCGCTGCAATCGCGATCGCCACGATCGCCGAGATAGAAAATGTTCTATCTCAGCGATCGTGACGATCGTTGCGTTTTATATGGAAACGTGATTTCGCAATCTCAGCGATCTTGACGATCAGTATGTACGGACCATTAAAACAATGACCGCGGTCGACCATGGCCGCCTTAAGCGATCATATGAAACAGCGACATGATTGTTGATCGTTGCGACCACCGAGTTAATAGGGACTTTAAGATTCAGACAACGGACTACGGCTACGGTAGAAAGTTTAACAGTGGTATTATTATACATTCAAATTTCAAGATACATTATCGCACGGACTCGCCTTGTTCTTGAATTCTTGAAGAGATACACTTGTTCAATCTATGCCAGTCGCGAGAGTAAGGTTAAGCTTTTCCAAGGCTTCTGTAGGGCATGTTCCGCGTTGCCTTTACAACGTAAAAATGCTTTTTATACGTTGTCAACAGAGTCACGACGGCATGAAAATTACTCTTGGGACCGTCATTCGCAAAAGTTATTTGTATATGACATAAAATTCTATTGTTCAAACATGTTGCCGTAGTCCTAGTCGTTGTGTTAGCTTAAAGTCCCTAATTTTTGATGATCGCGGCGATCGATATGGAAACCAGGCTTAAATTAGACCGTCCGGCTAGTAAACAGAGGGTTGTGCAATGTGCATGGGTTCGAGTCCTATCTGGAGCACAGGCTTTTCTAAGTTTACTACTATATTTACGAGTTACGACAGCTTGTAAAGCAGAAACAAACGAAACATTAACTACCAGAATGCTTTGCCAGCATTCTAGCGCTAACAAATAGAGAATAATAGCAAAGCATTCTGGTACACTGCAAATCCCTAAAAACTTGTTTTAAGAAAAAAAACTTGTTTTAAGATTTTCTTGTCCCGTCTGCAAGATAATAATCTTACTGGGTTTTCTTGACAAGATATTTTGTATCTTAAAACAAGAAATAGACTCTTAAAATAAGAAAATTTATCTCAACAATATCTGGAGGTTTTGCAGTGTAGTTGTCATCACCATCGAGTGCCATGAAATGTGGCCTACACGAGGTTACAAGAAAAAAACAAGGGGCTAAATTTAAAACAAATTACCCTCCAATAAAGAGTCGAAACTAATTAGGCTATGTGCACAGTGCACACGGTAACGTTTCCGAGTGTTGTTTATTGTTCTCAAGGGAATCGAGAACAATCAGCTCATTACTTGAAACAATACGAAAACGCTCGGAAACTGTTACCGTGTGCACATAGCCTAACTTTCAGAATAGCAAATTTCCAGACATGAGTCAAGACACGCGTCTTTTCTGGCGCAATTAGTTCGGTATCGTTCAAGCAAAAGAGAAGAGTAATATCTGATTCGGAGTTTTTCTCGAGGATTCATAATTCATATCGACTATCGTGCAATCATTTCCGCGTCAAACCACATGCATGCATGTCCCTGCACGTCTACAATTATCATGCATGCACACTTGCCGGATCTAATTGTTGCAGATTACTTCCTGAACATTTCTCTCCGAGGCAAATCTTATCAAGGACTCGACACGATGATTGCCACAATGCAATGGATGTGCGTAAAAATAATTAGAACGGTAGTACAGCAAAGAAAAGTACTATACCTATTCCAAGTACTGAGTCGAAGAGATCTTTATAATGCCCTTCGCACACAGCAGCGCGGCAGCGCCCATCCAGCGCCCATTTGATGTATAATTAAAGCTCAACAAAAATGCAAATGAAAGCATTTACTTAATTTAGTCATTTCGTAAGAATATGCTTAATGCCTTGCTTGCTGCTTGTCTACGTAAGTAATAGCAATGCAAGTTTTCCAAAGTCGTCTTTCAAGCAACTAACTCGATGCAGAGCAAGCCACATTGTCTCACAGATGGCGGATGGTAAGACCATAGGTTTGCGGTAACAAAGAACTAAATTTTGCATATTTTACACACACGAGCAACTCCACTACCGAGCTTGACGTGATAGAGCACATACAACCGTGTTCGACTAACAGGCGATCTTAAGGAACTAAACGTCAACGAAGAAGATATCTTATGGTCGGTATACTGGATTAACGGACATCATTAGACCCTAATAACTATACTTCGTAACTGGAATAACTCCGTGTTCTCTCCAGCTCACGAAAGTGAATACGATTGGAGAATATAGAACCCAGCAGGATGAATAGAGGTAAACAACTGCTAGTCTTCTGTTATTCTCGTTTGTCTTCTTCTGAACTCGTTTAGTTATTACAGCTGGACTCGATACAGGGCACCTATAGTTTCCTCTTGGCTTGTTTGAACTTGGATTTAAGGATTAGTTATCTGTATTAGCGATCCATATGCACAGAACGTGTGGGCGAAATTAGGTTGTTGGTCTAATTAGCACCTCCTGAAATTTTGTACTTTCGTTGCTTGTACAACTATACGGCTGTACACGACCAATGGAAGTGTACTCTGATTTATTTAAGACTAACCAAAGCTAATGATAGTTTAATGAACTCGCTATGCTTTCCACTAACCTTTTTATAGCTCGTCTCACAGTGACTCGGCCAATTCGTGTAGACTTTAGACCCCATTGCAGTAAATAGTTGCATGATTTGTTAGTCATATGTTCGACTCCAATGTTCTATTATAAAAGTCAAAATATTGAACGGTTTTTAGTGTAAATCAGGTTATTAAGTGCTGTAGCATGATTAAACAATGACCATTAGCGATCGGAAAACAATGTTCCAGTGCCTTTGGCTTCTATATTCTACATATATATATATGCGTTGTCAGAGACAGCAGCTAACTCAGGTTTTTTCTTGTACATATACATGTTATCTCAACTTTGTTCTACCAAAAGTATTCTACTATAGTATTGTCGGGCTCTGGTTAAAATAAAGTGATTGTTGAGTTTTATAGAAATGCCATGCAGTTGTTTTGAGGCTTGAGAACAAGGGAGAACACAACTTGAATATTTTACTGAAATGCTTGTCTCAACCAAACATTGCAACGTTTGCTCGTCCATTGAACCTCTCGTGACTCGACATTTGCATATGCGAGAACACTGTAGAGCGAAGAGTATCGAAGTAAAACTATACTATATCGTACGTTTGCATATAGATATTCGTCTTTGAAGTGACTTGATCCCTTCTAAGATTCCAGTTTATATAGTAGCGTGGCAAATTGGTTGTCGATATGGAGCTATATATCAATCAGTGTTTGGGTTCTCCTCAAAACGCTGTGCCCGCTAGTGTTCGCTTGTACTTCTTCAATATCGCTTTCGCTCACGAAGTTTCGAGCTTGCTTATTTATCATCACATTAACATGGCGATATTGTCGTATCGGGTCGAGTCAAACGTTAGGTCAATATCGCCCAGGCAAGTGCTTTATAACATAATATCTCTTTATCCTTACGCGTATTACTATACTCCACCGGATAAACAACGCTTCGTAATGTGACGTCGTTGCATATCTGTTGTGGTAATTGTGAAGTCAATATTTATACGAAGGACAAAGACGAATGACTGGTTTGTCAGCGACCGCGTTGAATGGTAGGACTTATGTACAAACATAGTAATCCCATACACGTAAACGATTTAAATGGATACTTCGAACTACAGTGCGGCTTGTAGTGAATCTTTTGAAGATAACACGTAAGTGAGAAAGTCACCTTTTAAATTAGGTACAAGCACTAAACGAAGCACGAGACATATATATTGGTAGAACTTAACGATAACATTTTTCTACACGAAACTCGAGAGAAAGCGAAACTCGTGTTCTCCAACTGTTACTTTACCAGAACATTCATTGTATATTTTAAATAACTTGAATTTTTATAAAGTTATATACATACACATCGACTAATTCTTGTTCTAAATAATAACCGAACAATGACAATGACATATAATATATCAACATGTGTTTCTATAGATCTTATACATCTACTGGTGATTCGTATAGGTCCACTGCATAGGAATGTTTAGGATTTTATAAATTATAGTCAACTTCCGTTTGTGTATGTCTGATTGTCAGTTCAGTAAAAGTATTTACTCGTAATTATATGCTGGAATTCGTACAGACGACGACGGATGTATAGCTATGCTTCCATATGCATGACTTGGCTATTTAACTATATAATATATATAGTGGAATTTTAAAATGTATCACTTATAGTTATATACTGGAATTTATAGTGGAATATACAGTGGAATTTTAAAGGCAAGCCTATATTAAACGTATATAATCTTAAAAAGAAGAAGAATTGTGAGAATTGGGTGCATGTAAATGTATGTCGAGCTGCACAGAAAAATGACCCAGCGGGTTCGAGTCCCACTTAAGTGCTGTTACACCGGATGCGATTTTTCTTCCAACTTGGAACAAATTTACATATGGAAAAAAAACTCGCAAGTTTCGGGAAGGGTGTTACACGTTCAGCAACTTGCGATTTTTGTTGTAAGTTGCAGCAAAAAGGAGAAAATGATAAAATAACAAGTTGCTACGGGGTGTTACACGGTGCGATTTTTTATGCAACTTACAACATTCAGTGATTTGTTGCAAGTTGCAAGAAAAATCGCATCGTGTAACAGCACCTTTATAGGAACTCGTCAACTCGACAGACACAGACATTCGCAACCAATTC
>OZ036008.1:12822691-12990191 GCA_964035015.1 Corallium rubrum
GATATTCTTCAAGCCGAAAACGAGCTTAAGGAAGCGAAAGACTTAGTTCCCACACCGGAGCAGGATAAAGTGAATAAAGTGAAACGGGTGCAGTCGTTGCCGTCGTCGTTTCGACAGGAATCCGCGGAGACGAAAGAGCGAGGAGGTCTTTTGCGAGAACTAAAAACATGCAAAGATCTTCAGGAATCGCAACGAAATCAAATCCAGAAAATTTTAGAAGAGAAAATGGATCTAGAAGTGCAACTCTCCGAGCTTAAAAGGCAAAACGTCTTCCTAAAGGCCGAGCGACGAGCTAACATCAAGACGAATTCCAGACTCGTCCAAACAGAGGATAGAGAGAAGGAAAACGGCGTGGAGTCCGGAAATGGAGATGATACGAAAGAAGCAGGCGGAGGTAAATTAGAAAATTTATCGCGAAAGTGCAAGGATCTTGAAAAGAAGTTAGAAGCGGCAAAACAGGAAAAATCGACAGTCGAAGACGAGAAGGCATGTTTGTTGATGTCCCTGGATGCAAATATTGAGAAGAAAGATGCGCTTGAGGAACAAGTGAATGTTTTGCAAGCCAAGTTGAGCGAAAAGGTTGCCGAAGAAAAACCTGTTTATTCGAAAACTGTTGCGTCCACGCAAACGGATGTTGCACCGCGGATTGAAAGGGCTGAGTCGTCACTCAGTGAAACAGACGGTGGCTTCAAGGCGTCTTACAAGAAGGATATTTCCGACGTGAAAGTAGGGATAGACAAGATTCGCTTGCAAGAACAAGATAAACAGATCATAATCCTAAAGAGAGAGAACGAGGCTGTGAAAGAGAAGCTTAAAAAGGCCGAAGATATGTCGCAAACACTTCAGAATTGCCTAAAAGAGATTACGGACGAGAAATATGAACTTCTTGATTCCATCGAGGAGCTGAACGACGAGAAAGCCGAGCTAGAGGAGTCGAGGTTGAAGCTGGAGAACGAACTCAGTGGGACAAGGCGGGAGAAATTTGCCGCTGATGAAGTGAGCGATATTCGAAATAAAGAGCGGAAAGTTGGTATTGATCTCGAAGCAAGCAAGGCGAAGCTGACTCAGCTCGATTTGAAAGTCTTGGAGGTGTTGTCGTTGATTGGTAACGGAGAGGTTGGGGAGAAGGAGACGAAGACAAATCCAAAGGATGGTGTCGACGATATGATTGGGTAAATATTGATCCCTGCATGGCATAGTGATGGTGGTGGAAGTGGTGGTGTTGGTGGATAGTAATGGTGGAAGTGGTGGTGGAGGTGGGGGTAGCTGTCGAGGTAGTGGTGGTGGTAGTGATGGTGGATGTGGTGGAGGTAAATCTGGTGGTGGTGAAGGAGGTGGTGGTGGAGGAGGTGGTGCTGGAGGAGGTGGTGCTGGAGGTAGTGATGGAGATGGTGTGGTAGTACTGGTGGTAGTCGTGATGAAGGTGGATGTCGTGGTGGTGGATGTGATGATGGTGGAGGTGGATGTAGTGATAGTCGAGATGCTGTTGGTGTTGGTGGAAGTGGTGATGGTGGAAGCGGTGGTGGTGGTCGAGGAGGTGGTGATGGTAGAGGTAGATGTGGAGGTGGTGGAGATGGTGGTAGTACTGGTGGAGGTGGTGGTGGTAGTGGTGGTGAAGGTAGATGTCGTGGTTGTGGAGGACGTAATGATGGTGGAGGTGAATGTGGTGGTGGTGAGAGTGGAAATGGTGGTGGATGTGGCGGTGGTGTTGGTGGAAGTGGAGGTAGATGTGGTGGTCGATGTGGTGATGGTGGATGTGGTGGTGAAGGTAGATGTGGTGGTGGTCGAGGAAGTGGTGATGCTGGAGGTAGTGATGGTGGAGATGATGATGGTGGTGGTGGCGGAGGTGGTGATGATGGAGGTGGTGATGATGGAAGTGGTGTCGTTGTTGTTGTTGTTGTTGTTGTTGTTGTTGTTGTTGTTGTTGTTGTTGTTGTTGTTGTTGTTGTTGTTGTTGTTGTTGTTGTTGTTGTTGTTGTTGTTGTTGTTGTTGTTGTTGTTGTTGTTGTTGTTGTTATAGTGATAGGACTTAGTTGATCTTCAACAACGGAAGTGTTTTTCTTTTTAGGACACTTTTATCCACCGTAGAAAACCTGAAATCTACTGTCTCTGCTTTCAAGACAACCTATGACAAAACCAAAGGCGACAGTTTGCGAATAAAGGACGAACTTCGCGTGTGTAGTGAGCAAAAGAACGAGCTTCAAGGCAAGGTGGAAGAACTGCAGAAAAAAGTAAACGAAATGGCAATGTCGCTGAAGAATAACGCAAAATCCCAAGAGTCGCACGTGTCTAATGTTGGACGGCTAACGAATGAGAGCTCGAGGTTGGAGAGAGAACTGGGGAAAATGCGCGACACGAAGGCTGGGTTCGAGAAATCGTTGACCGAGGCCCGCAAGCGAGAGAGAGAACTGGAACGACAGTTGAAAGACACCCGTGACAAGCTCGATAGACTGCAGAATGCCTTTAACCAAGTTTCTAAGAAATGCAACGAAACCACGTCGCTTCTCGCAGACAGAGCGAAGGAAGCCGAGCAGTCTCGAAGGACCAACGAGAAATTAACGAAAGAGCTCGAAAACGTAAAGGAAGACTTGGAAGGTACAGTTGAAGACCGAGACGAGTTGCTGGAGCTATTAGATCGCATCGTCTGCGAGAATGGCAGCGGTGATGAAAAACAAGGCCTGGGACTTAAAGTCGAGCGAATACGAGAGCGAAGTCGATCCGAGGAAGCCTTGACTGGTATTGATGTTGTGTCCGGCGATCCTGCAAAGGGTAAACCCGTCGCAGAAAAATACCTCGTCTCGAGTGAAGCGACTGTCGAATGTTCGTCGGTTGGAAACGATGAACTGTTTAGTACGGTGCCTACCGATGTCAACGCTCAACGAAATGAGAAGCGTATGAACGAATTACTGGACGAAAATCACCAGTTGAAGGAAATGGTTGAGAAAATGATCAATGATCAGCAGAAGATGGAAGTGGCGCTCAGCTCGTTTTCCGACGTGAACGCCGAAATTCAACAAGACCTGGAAGAATCTATCGAACACACGGAGAAAATCCGAGTACAGGGTTCGGAAAGGGATCGTGGCAACGACGTCGTTGACCACGCGGCCGACTATCACACGGCGAAGCCCGACGAAAACGAACACGCCGAACTTCGTCAACTTCATGATGCTATGGTCGGTACGAATGAAGCACTCCGGGTAAATCTACGACGATTACAGCACGAAAAAGTACGCAAGGAGCAGCTGAAAAACTCTTGGCAGGAAATTACTAAAAAGAACGTTAATCTGGAAAGCAAGGTGGAAAGTCTGACCAAGGAGAAAGCCAAGATGGAGCAAGAACTGTCGACGTTGAAAGGAAATAGTAAGGAGTTCGAGAAGGAAAATGAAAAAGTATCGAAGGAGAAACAGGATTTGAAAAACTTATTGGACGAAGCGAAAGACAGAGCGAAAGATTTGAATGTCCAGTTGGAATCTTTGACTGAAATAAACCAGGATTTACGTGAGACGAATAAAAAAGTTGGCGAGGCAACGAAGGAAACTGAGAAAAAATGGTCGAAACTGAACGACGAATTCGACGAGCTGGAGTTCGAAAACGAAGCACTGGAAAAAGTAAACAAACGACTCAAGCAACAGTTGACCGAGCAGGCCCAACAGAAGACTGCCATCGAGCTGGAGTTAGAACGGTCGAAAGATATGAGTGTTTCGCTGAGCAGTGAAGTAGCAAGTCATTCGGAGAAAAGCCGCAAGTTGCAGAGTAGCATTGAAACAAACGAAAAAGAATTGAAAATCCTGAGGGAAACAGCGAGTAAGTTTTCGTCAATGAAAGACAAAGTCGTAGGAGTTGGTACGTTGAAGGCCGACATCGAGGCTCTGAGGAAGACCCTTGTGGAACGCGAGAGACGAGTTGGGGAATTAGAGGAGGACGTTTTCCGACTGAAAAAGGAGATTGAAAATTCCCAACGGTTTGTAAAGGACGTTAGTCAAGAAAACGATACTTTGCGTGATTCGCTTTCGGAGTGGGAGCGAGAAGCTAGGAAAATACGACACCATGTCCATCAGGTTTCCCAAGACGCTGAAGGACGGAATGAGCCAGGCGAACGTTCGGTCAAGAAAGAAGAACAATCAAAGGCAATCGAGGAATCGGATAGATCAGTGAAAGCGTTCGAAGCAATGCAAGTGGAGATGGACGCCATTAATAAACACCTGAAGTCGTTGACGAACAAGAACAAAGAACTGAAATCCAAGGTGGAGAATCTTTCTGAAGAGAACAACGAGGTGAAAGATAGAAACATTCAGTTGTTGACCCGGTACGACATGGTGGGCAAAGAGATGGAAAAGAAAGTGTCGGAAATCAATAAACTGAAAGAAGACCTAAAAAATGTTGGCGCGAACGAACAAACACACATCGAGTCTCGTGATAAGGTAGACAAAGAAAACAGCGTGCTGCGAAGGAACTGCGGTAAACTGGAACGAGAAAATGGCGTACTGAGGAACAGCTTGGCGAATACGCTACACGAGGAGAAGGCTTTGGGGGAGAGGTTGAAAAGTTTGATCGACGCCACTCGATCGAAGTTGCAAAAATCGCAAAAACAAGGAAATGAAGACTCGGGTAACGGATCGAACGACATCGGAAAGAACGAGTGGGATATAGGTTCCGAAGTAGGCGGGCTTACTACGACGAAACCTGATCTAATCCGACATTCTAAAGAAGCGAAGGACGAATTGATCGCGGCCGAACGGAACTACAAAAGCGAATACTTTGCGGAGGGGGGTAGTGTAACAGGCAAAGACACCCAAGAGATAGTTAAGACAGTTATAAAAGAACGCGTTTCTCTGAAGAGTTATTGCCAAGTCATTTCTCGGATTATCCAGGAAAGTGATTTGCGAGGCACGAAAGTTGCAAGCGAACTCGAGGAGTTAACCGAAGCTAAAGAAAGGATGAAAGCCAGTTTGGACGCCACAAGAGCTGCACTGGAAAAAACAAATCGAGTGAACGCAGACCTCCAGGACGAATTACAAAAGAGACAGAACGAGCTGACTAAGGCCAACGAGGAAAAGGAAAAATCGGAAAGCGAGATCACGAGTGTAAAAGAAAGATGTGCCAAACTTCAAGCGGTGTTTCGAGCATTGATCCTAGTAACGAACGACAAAAAAGGGAAAATCAATGGCGAGAAAGGTGGCGACAAAAAGGGCGGCGGTCCGTCGGATGAATCCGATGGTCCGACGAGGTTAATTGATTACATCAAGGGGATAAAAACCAAATACACGGGACTAGTGACAGAGAAGGAGAAGTTGGAAGAGAAAGTGAAGGGCCTACAGCGAGAGATTGACGAGTCTAGAACAAAGGAGAAACTAGAAGGAAAAAGCAGCCGAGTGACGGACACTGAAGAATCCAAAGAGAAACTGTCCCAGACGAAAGCCGTTTTAGAAGAAAAACAGAGGATTTTGAACGAGTTGCTACTTACATCTGCTCGGGATAAGAAACGGTTCGCCGAAAAACTCCAAGAAATCTACGACGAGTTTTCCCGAGTTAAAACTAAACTCGGTGACGAGTTAGAGCAACAACGCCAAACTACGCCGAGTTCGGTACTAGTTCTTGAAAAAGTCTATCAGGAATTTGTTGAATCGGTCACTCACACTGAAACATTTATTCAATCGGTCGTGCACGAGCGTCGGGTGACGGTCGTCGCCGACTCAGCTTCGGAGAAGGACCCGAATCTCGAGTTGGCGAAGGAGAACGAAGAACTGATCGGGAAAATAGGCGCGATCCAGTCGTCCCGTAGGAGGGAAATGAAGAGCTTGAAAGAAGAGATTGTGAAGGTCTCGAAAGAAAGAGAGGACGCTGTTCGAAAGACAGAAACGAAGTGGAAAAATGAGATAGGAACTGTAAAGCAAGAGTGTGAAAAGATGTTGAAAGAGAAGGAGGAGGTTGTGTCGGACGTGAAACAGTCCTGGAAAGAGGAGGCGGATCAACTGAAAGACGAGATTCGGAGAGTTTCCGACGAGCACGAAATCACGCAACGGACATTGCGAAACGAATCACGTTTGGCGGTAGAAAAGCTGGAAGGCAAAAATAAACTCCTGAAAGTGGAAATGGACAAAATGGTCGCGGAAAAGAGAGAGAACGAGTCGAAAATGGTTGAGATGAAACGGAAATCTGTAGCGGAAGCGAAGGAGAAAGAGCGCTTGGCCGAATCCGAGATTTCACACGTGCGCACCAAGTGGGCAGATGCGGAGCACAAGCTTCGAACTGAGGCGGAGGAGAAACAGGCAGCAACCAGAGAACTGGAACGGGTTATTCGCGAAAAGGGCGAGGGGGAAACAAAAAGTGCGCGAGAGATCCAGAAGCTGAGAGCGACACTTGAAAATGCGCAAAAACAGTGGGCGGAAAGAGATGATGGTTTTCAACGAGAGCGAGAAAGACTTCTACGCACAATCGGTAACCTGGAAGAGGCGATGAAGAAGACGGAGGTCAGCGGACTGGAACGCACTCAAACGAGAATCACGGAATTTCAGCGAACATTGGAAGATCTGGCGAAACAGAACAAACTTCTGGAAAACGCAAAACTAAATTCAGAGCAAAGCTTTGGTGTCGAGTTAGAAAAATTGAGGCAGGAAAATTCGAAACTCCAACGGGGATCGCGGGAACAACGTAGGATAGTTGTGAACAGTAAGGAGCAATCTGGACGTATTGAACCAAATTTAACTGCGACGACTGCAGAGCGAGTAAAAGTGCTTGGTTCAGCGAAACAACCACCGATTGAAAAACCAAGGCTGGTATCGCCTTTGGAAAGCGCACCTGGCTCTCTTCCCGGTCCTCCAGTATCTCAACGAAAGGTGAAAGTGCGAGAAAGCCAGACAGCGGTTATCCGTAAAGGTCGGGTGCAGGAACATGGCGCACGAACGAACGATCAGCGGGACCCAATATCCGACGAGCTCGGCGCGATTTTCCAGCAGATTAACGATGCACCCGAATGGATGGACGAGAGCAGGACGCCCCCCGTGATCCAAGCTAGGCCACTGCAAACCACAACCCAGGGAAACAACCACGAAATACACTCGCAGAAGCCACAGCCCGAGTGGGAAATAGCGGAGAGACGGGACCGAGCGAAACCGATTTCGAAGGACCCGCAAAGAAACGTCCCCACGACTACTCGTCAGCAAGAATCCACGTTACACACGACCAGCGTTAAACCAAATACCCAGTCGTTCCCGCAGAGGACTGGGTACCACAAAGACGATGAACCGTACACTCGTCCTCCTTATCAGAAAGTCCAGAAAGGTAAACCAATCACAAAGCAGTCTCAAAATTTCTTAGAAGCATCAGGAACCAATAGTTTGGGTGTTGAAAAGCTTGAGCGTCATCCGGTCGAAGTCAAACGACTTCCCGTCGAAAACAAAGCCAAAAGCGTAAAGTCTCGCCATACACGACGACCATCGGTCGGTTCCGATGACGTCTTTTTGACGGATAGTCTCGAACGCGTTCCGACGCTGATGTCGCACGGCAGCAAACACGGCGATTTCTGGCGATCACGATCACTTACGGACCTGACGGATGCTTCCGAAGAGACGAAGGACGTCAAACATTCCGGTCACCACACGTCGCGTAAGCATAAACAGAAATTACCAAAAAGCTTTTCGGGTCCAAGAAAAGTCGAATCTTCAAAACCAGACAATGCCCAAACGAGTAGTTCGTTGACTACGTCGAAACAAGGCAGAAGTGGCAAAGAATCAAAAGCAAAGAAGGTTACCCCATTGAAAGGAATGGAATACGTTCTATTCCAACATCAAATTTAAAACTAGGTACGATCTAGAATAATACTTAATACCCGCATACTTATTTAGGTTTGATTACATTGGATATTCTAAATAGATTTTCTAGGTCCAGTTATTCTAGGCATTGATCACCAAATGACAGAGGGCGAGGTCCCCATTTCCGGAAACGTGTCCACGTGGTGTATGGAAATTAATAGAACCTGACCACAAAATACAACCTCGTCCCCAGGGCGTTCGTGAGAATATTCGGAGAGGCGAGAACGCTCTGGCGAAGGCCGAAGGTCGTGTGATAAAATTTTCCCGCCAGTTCAAAACATTTAGCTCGTGCACGTAACAGTGAAAAGCAGACAAAATATTTTACTTTTACTGAGTCTTACTGGTCCTTCCAGCGAGTTGAACTCACCGGAAAATCTTCTAAATGTATCGAAAATTTCTTAACATGCTCCCGGCAAAATCTAGCCTTTCCAGGGCGTTCTCTCACCCCGCCGCATCTTCTCACCAGGGGCTCTGGAAGCTTTTCAAAGTTGTGGGTGTCCTGCGTCTCGCAGAATGCCATAAATAAGGCCACGCCCTTCAGAGAATATAATAGATAACTAATAACTATATATACATAACATACAAGATAACATCACAAGTTCACAACAACTTCAAGAACTTTTATTATTGAACAATACACTGAACAATTTGGGAAGAGTTACAGATAGTTTCCAGATAGATTTGTTTAAAATTTGCTAAAATATTGTGGGTGTCCTTCGTATGCAGGACACCCACAGTCCAGAAAGTGCGGGTGTCCGGACGGCGGACACCCGCTGCTTCTAGAGCCCTAGCCTGGTACCCTGGCCCAATTTCAAAAGAAATAAGGGCCAGGTAAACCACTAATCTCATGCTCGCGTCATCAGGGCTAAATCCACTTATGACGATTGCAGTTTTACTCATAGCCACTAAAAACGCGGGAAATTTCAACCAATAGGAAAGCAGACGTCTTTAGTAGTTACCTGGCCCATATTATTTGATTGGGACAGGGTACCAGGCTTCCAGAGCTCCTGCTTCTCACAACAAGGTTGGCCAACTTATTGCCTTGTAATCCTTGAAGAAGCGTGTGGAATGCGCAGTGAAGTTCAATACGTCAATTTCCGCATTCTTCGGAAGAGGGGACCTCACTCCGTCGTTTAGAGCTTTCCACATTTGACACTCCAACATCATGGCAGTACACCATTTCGGGAGAGACTGGGGAGAAAGAAGGCTTGTGGACTACTTACAGCCCTTAGCAAGTGGGGGTGGTGGGTGGTGGTGGGGGGGGGGGGGGGGCAGTTGACGTTATTGTCTAGCCACTATCAAGGTCTATATAGTGCACTTTGACATCAGCTATATACCAACATGTATTTAAAATTCAGATTTTTTTTTGATTTTTTTGTAATATTCAGTTAAAAAACTTATATTTTTGGATAGAGTTACAGGAATTGTACTAAATTAAGCAGAATGTATATTTCTTGTTATAAAAGTAATGGAACACCACCACTAATCAATATAATGTTGAAAAAGTCTCACATAAAATAGTTCTTAAGCATTTATTTGGACCTTCTACTGGACTTCTAGCGAAAACAGTTTTGATATCTGAGTAAAAATACGCACCTAAATAGATTATCATATACTGTAATCCATATTTGATAACGGTTTAATTATTCAATTCATATTTTCTTGTGATAAAAGGCCTTGCAAGCAGAGCATCCGGCCTCTTGAGACAAAGGAAAGGGGTTCTGCTGAAATCGTATATCTTTTTAAAATAATTTTGTGAAAAATACTTAAGAGAAAATAAGTATTGAAACAAAAGAGATACTGCAATTTTCAGTTGAGCTTAGATTCAAAAAGTTTTGTTGAAAAGTTTAAACATTGAAATGCATACGTTACTGAGGGCAATTTTTTAATGATGTCAGGGGAAAATTTAAAAGTTTGGGCAATACCTTAATTTCTATTGGTCAAAATGCTCAAACATTCAAATTTCCCATGGGAATGTGTAACACTTCTGGTCTCTAAGCTCAACTGAAATTCCCAGTACATGTACTTAAAAAAATATCTGGTTAATGTGTTGCATTGACTGCAAGGCTCAAAACAATGTTCAGAACTATGCCAGTTGTCAATTTGATGACATTTTGGTCAGTTAGTGCTGGTGACCAGCAAGGCCAGAGCTACAGGGGGGGGTCCCACCAGGGCAAGTACTAGTACTGATGAGTGACAATTATGTGGCAGTCAGCAAAATTGAGTGGACACCCCCCTGCAAATTTTCTGCAGATGGCCCTGGTGACTGGCTATTACTTTGAGCCCTGGACTGTGCTCAATGCTCTTCCACAAAGCAGAGCTGTGTCCAGACAAAACCTGTTAAATAGGGAAATAACTTTTGAACGACACCAACTTCAAAGAACACACAAATTCAGCAGGGCCTCCTTTCCTTCACCTTGGAAGATGTAGGAAGCTTTGCCTGCATGGTAGGTCTTGCTCAAAATTCGTTACCCCTCCTATTTTGGGGGTACACAACACTAACCTTCATAATTTCAATTTATTTGGATTTTTTTTATTCTTCTTAGCGCTAATCACTTTGAAGAAACTGAGTTTTGATAATGCATGCATGTATTGTATTATGTTGGGAATTGGATGAAATAGAAAAATAGGCCTTTCCGTACGAAGTGCGTTGATATGGCGTTGAGAGATTTGATTGGCTCTCGCAAATCTTCGGACATCCCAAACTTCGGACAACTTTGGACATTAGCCAATCAGATTTGTCAAAAAGAAAGATCACGTGATCCATTTACTTCATGTGGAAAGGTCTATTACATATGAATACCAGGATATAATAATGTTGTTTCACCGTATTATAAAATTGTAAACTGTACATGTCGATAATATTTAATAGCGTATAAAAAATGTATTTTTTAAATTTAGTAAAAAGATTTACCTTAGTAAAAATATTTTTGCTAGTGTGTGGTCAATTAAACATGTTATACAAAGGGGTTGGCATTGATTTGATGTAGAGAAAATCAAGGAAGAAATAGGCAAATAGGGGAAGAAAAAACCCCATGTTGAATTCTTTTTTTGACACCCGACGAGCAGTTTTCAAAAGCATCGTTACAAGCCAAAACCTAACCAAACATACTACAAAACACAAAGAATTTTAAAAAATACACTTCCTCACCTTGACAAAGTTTTGTTTTTACGATATCTGACGTATACAGCAATAACAGCATCTCACTCAGCGAGGAATTTGTTCGGTATTTGCAAAAATAACTACAAACGCCATTTTGAAAAAATAAGTCCAAAGCCAAACAAATTCTAAAATCCCATACTCCAAAATAACAATCGCGACAGGAGACTGGAACGAGTAAACTCATGCAGTTTCATTCTCATTCCCAGGTCCATCGCCTTCTATCCTTAAACAATGAATTTAGAGAAGATTAGGAGAACAGGTGGGAAAATTGTCTGAGCATGCGCGAAAACCGTGATATAAACAAGCTTGCGGGGGACTGGGACGGCAATATGGCGGCTTTTAAGCTGTAAATAATCCGAAGAGTTTTTTGGTAATTCTACTTCTTTTTAGATATTTTATTAAAAACGAAATACTGAATAAGAAACATACTATGTTCTACCATACAATAAAAAAGAGAAAAAACCATAATAAATAGTTTTTGGTTATAATACACATAATATTAAAGCTCGGGGAAGTACGAGTTGGCAGTTGCTCATGTTTTATAAAATCAATAATACAATTTATAACTAGGTTGTGTCTGGCCTTTTTGGTGGTTATGTCAAAGGTTCAGTAGAAAATGAAAAGAACAATTCACAGCAAAAATAAGGAGTTATTGTCACATCTTCATATCACTGCCAATTTAAATTACAACAGAGTCTATTACAACACATGAGTAACATTCCAACTTTTTTTAACATTAATAAGCAATAAGACTATATATAAACATTTAAACATAGGTACATGTAGCAGAATATATGTAAATTAAATAAACTTGAATCCTTTCAGTATCTTCACTCAACGTTGTTGGTCAACCTTTGCTTGAACACACTTATTTAAATCTAGCAATTTCAAAATAAGCATGTATATAAATATATACAGCATATTAAGCACTTCACTCTTTTAACTTTTTCTTTAGCCATAAATATAGCTAATATAGTATCTAAAAAGAGAAAAAGAACACAAAGATTTGCATGATAACAATGCAATATTATTTTTGGTAGCAGTTATTCTGTTCAATATTCCAAATCCAAAATGGCGGCTTCAAGTGACTCAAATTCAAAGCGTGAAATTCAAGTGTTTACGATTTTTTGAAGCTCAGAAACTGGTACAATGTTAACAATTAGGATCAAAAGCATACTTTGAAAGACAAAAAAATTGGTGGCATAGGCGAAAATTTTCATTTATTGGCTTCCGTCGCTTTTTATAGCTGTCAAAATTGTGTACCGAAAATGAGCAAACTTTAGAGTTCGCGTAGGCTTCGGAAATGCAGTTGATTCTTAAACAGACTGGTTTTAGTCATACTGCAAGAACCTGTAAGCAGTTGTAAAGTTTCATTTAGACGATTAACAAACAATATACGGTAATAGGGGAGTTCAAGGTTTTTTTCGCCATATTGCAAGGGGTGCAAAACCATTGGGGCGAGCGCGCGGCCATGCCTATTTATCCTTGTTAAAATCATGGCGAAACTCGCGAAGCAAGAAGGGTATCGCTTCGGTTTTTGTCGAATTTGTCTTTAATCGTCGTTTGGATCGCTTTTCTGTGGGCTGGTATGTTCGTTCTTTGATTTTAGACCATTATCGCTGATAACCAACGCGTAGATGAACGCTACAATACGAAAGTTTCCTCAACTGAGGGGTGGCTGCGCCATTGTGGCAGACACGGACGCGGCTGTTTGTCGATTCTAGCAGAGACAAAACGCCTCGCTGTACTGCGTTTGTTGTTATCACAGTATCCCACTATCCAGAATGTTGGGTGAAGAGGTATTATCTTAAGATTTTGGTTCTTAATAAGCGGCCAAATCACCAGATTTCGGCAGAAATTTGGCATAAGCAAACATTTGTCTAGAATATCCGTATTTTCCGCTTGTTTATCAGGCGCCGTCAATACCTCAATACCATTGGTATCAAATTTCCCAAATAAAATTGCTTCGTTCTTAAAAATAATTACACGTTTAATTCGACAAAAATACAATCAATATGTACGATTCTATATCTTTAACTTAATAGTATTTAATACTAATAATGTATTTAACTATAGTTTGCCCTGTATATGCCAGTTAAAAACGTGTAGATATTAAAAGTAAACACGCGTATAAACCAAACGTATCCCTTTCCTTGCGAGAAGGAGATATACATAATACACTTCGTTTGATAACGAGGAGGATATTTCAGACTTCAGATGACGAAGATGAACCTCTGGTTACTTACGTTACAATACGCTTGAAGTTCGAGTGATTTACAAAGAGAGTTGGAGCTAAAGTTTTACATTGCGTTGCTGAAATAGTCACTCAGTCGTGCCCGTCATAACAGCGCAGCCACCCCTCAGTTGAGGAAACGTTCGTATTATAGCGTTTCTACGCGTTGGTTATCAGCGATAATGGTCTAAAATCAAAGAACGAACATACCAGCTCACAGAAAAGTGACCCAAACGACGATTAAAGACGAATTCGACAAAAAACAAAGAGATATCCTTCTTGCTTCGCGAGTTTCACCATGATTCTAACAAGGATAAATAGGCATGGCCGCACGCTCGCCCCAATGGTTTTGCACCCCTTGCAATATGGTGAAAAAAACCTTGAACTCCCCTATTCAAGCACATTTCCTGAGCCGACTGTTATCAAAATTTCCTATGGACAGGCGAAAGGGCACAAGATTCAGTTCGTTTTCGATTTTTTCAGACGTTGTCATTTATTTCAGTGGATGGAGCAAAGAACTATGGATAGTTTAAGAGAATAAAATTTGGGTGGCAAAGTATGGGCGGCCATCACCACCAAAAATACAAATAATGTGAAACGGTCAAGCATAAATAGGAACGGAATGTATTACACTGAAATGGTCTAGCATTCATTTGTAAATTGGTATAGCTAAACGTGAATTGGTCTAGCTAAATGTGAATTGGTCTAGCGTAAAGTAGATTGGTCTAACCTGTTGTGGATCGATCTAGCGTAATATTGTAAAACGGTCTAGTGTAATGTTGTGAATTGGTCTAGCTAAAACTGAATTGGTCTAGCTAAAACTGGATTGGTTTAGCGTAAACTGAATTGGTTTAGCTAAAACTGGATTGGTCTAGCTAGAACTGGATTGGTTTAGCTAAAACTGGATTGGTTTAGCTAAAACTGAATTGGTTTAGCTAAAACTGGATTGGTCTAGCTAGAACTGGATTGGTTTAGCTAAAACTGGATTGGTCTAGCTAGAACTGGATTGGTTTAGCTAAAACTGAATTGGTTTAGCTAAAACTGGATTGGTCTAGCTAGAACTGGATTGGTCTAGCTAGAACTGGATTGGTCTAGCTAGAACTGGATTGGTCTAGCTAGAACTGGATTGGTTTAGCTAAAACTGGATTGGTCTAGCTAGAACTGGATTGGTTTAGCTAAAACTGAATTGGTTTAGCTAAAACTGGATTGGTCTAGCTAGAACTGGATTGGTTTAGCTAAAACTGAATTGGTTTAGCTAAAACTGGATTGGTCTAGCTAGAACTGGATTGGTCTAGCTAGAACTGGATTGGTTTAGCTAAAACTGGATTGGTCTAGCTAGAACTGGATTGGTTTAGCTAAAACTGAATTGGTTTAGCTAAAACTGGATTGGTCTAGCTAGAACTGGATTGGTCTAGCGTAAACTGGATTGGTTTAGCGTAAACTGGATTGGTTTAGCGTAAACTGGATTGGTTTAGCGTAAACTGGATTGGTTTAGCGTAAACTGGTTGGTCTAGCGTAAACTGAATTGGTCTAGCGTAAACTGAATTGGTCTAGCGTAAACTGAATTGGTCTAGCGTAAACTGGTTGGTTTAGCGCTATGCGACCAGGCCTTATCCGCCATTTTTGGGTGGCAGACAACAACAAGACAAAGTCGATTTTGTGATAGGAAAAAAACTATAACGTTTGATTTGAAATTTTTGGTGGTTAAAAATATACAAACGCTTCATTTTTTGCTTGGTTCGTAAAAGAGTAAAGTCACCTTGGTCCTGTAGAAATTTTAGCTGCTAACTTTCGAAATTTGAAAAGAATACTGGTATTGAAGGTGCGAAGTGCCGTCGTCGACAACTCGAGGTGAGAATGATTTGTTTATTTTAAAGCATTGTTTATAAACTTGAATTGTATCTACTGTGTTGCAACTAAGATCATACAATTTCAAGATCATACATATGTTATCATGTACGATCGCTTTATCTTAATTCAGGAATAATAAAACACTAGCATAATATAAAAGGTTTTTTAGGGTTTTTTTAGACCTGATGGTCGCCACACATTTTTCCATTCAGTTTGATGAAGCCTTCTTGGATTTGAAATCTAAGTTACAACAATGGCATTAGTAAGCCTAAAAAAATATCCCAAATTGTTGTAAGTAAATAGTACTCATTTGACATTTATCTAATGAACTTTATAGTTTATACTGAAATTACCTGCATGGTATTGCAAATTGTATAAAGTAGAATAAATATAAAGTAGATATAGAGTAAATATAAAGCAGAATGGAAAACTGATTGTATATAATGTTTGTGAAATTCATTACTAATTCATGAGTTTTGCAGCCAATCCAATTTCAGAAATTACATCACAGGTATACCCTGTAAACCCTATACAAACTAAAACCAATGATGCTAATTAGTTACAACCACTAGTGGATGTATACTCTTCTGATACAACCACTAGTGCTTGTAACTAATTAGCATCTCAATATCCCAAAGGGATTTTTACTATTTATTCATTTCACAAGTTGTTTACAACACTCGCGTCCTTGTTGTATTGAATATACAATCACTCGCCTTCGGCTCATGATTGTATATTCAATACAACACGGCCGCTCGTGTTGTAAACATTACATATATTATCATGTTAATAATAATAATATAAACATTTTATATTTTATTATTTAATAAATTATATACTAGGTATTAATTAAATTCAATTAGAATTGGAAATATATATAAACAATTCAATGTTTACTATTTATGCATACTTGAATAAACAATTTAAATCTTTTTATGAACATTTTTAGTTTAAACATAATATTCATTACATTCATTGTAATAAATTAATTGAGATTTGTCTTATTCCCCAACCTTGGTTGATTTGGGGACCAAGAGGTGGGCCCATATTGACAAGAATGCCAATTAGTTTCCAGGTAGGGTTAAGTAAGTCATACTGGTTCATTGGCCAGACCTGTGACAGGATGTGCCAGTTTCTCATCCTTCCAATAATCCATTCAACATGAATGAGTAGACCCGAGCTATGTCAAATGTTTTGGTGCAACATTGGTGGGGCCAAATGATATAGCCCCTCTCTGCACATGTATCCTGGTAATTGGATGGTAAATCCTCTAGCTGTTATCACACCTCTCCCAGGCTCTACATGTTATCCAGTACACCTGACTTAATTAAGTGTTATCTCATTGTCTGATGTTGATCCTGGCATTTAGGCCCTGCATGTTTACATGGAGGTAAGGTGACCCTTCTAGAAGGGTTACCCTTTGAAGCGAGTCAAAAGATAGCCCTTGTTTACATGGAGTAGGGTGACCCTTGTAGCAGGGTTAACTCTTCTAGTAGGGTCATATTACTTCTGCGTGACAATCTTACTATATTTTCGGTTTACATGTTGTTGGTGTCATTTGTTCAATATCTTCAATAGACTTCACAAGGTGTATAAGAACAGGAAGGGCAGCCACAAAATCGTTAAGACATTTTGTTCGGTACGCATTTTTTTTTTCTCATTGAAACATAACCCAGCTGCCAGGGTCACCCTAGCAAATGCGTTTACATGGCTTATGTACACAAAAAGATAGCCCTGCCACCAGGGTTACCCTAGCAATGATAGGGTAACCCTCCCCCCAGGATCACCTTAGCACTCATGTAAACGAACACAGAAAGACAATGAACTAGGGTAACCCTTTCACTAGGGTAACCTTTCTAGAAGGGTCACCCTACCTCCATGTAAACAGGGCCTAAATCACTGAAGAAACAGAGTAATCTTGGACTGCACTGAGATAAAAGTTCAGACGGCTTCAAATTATGATCTTCATTCTATGAAATTTTCTTCCTATAAAAACTGTGCAACTGTTAAGGGATTATTTGGTATGACCCAGATGGAGTCGGCTGTTTCTTCAGTGATTTAATTTGCCATTCTGCTTTATATTTACTCTATATTTACTTTATATTTATTCTACTTTATACAAATTCTACTTTATACAATTTGCAATACCATGCAGGTAATTTCAGTATAAACTATACTATTTACATCAATTTGGGAGATTTTTTAGGCTTACTAATGCCATTAATTGTTGTAACTTAGATTTAAAATCCAAGAAGGCTTCATCAAACTGAATGAGAAAATGTGTGGCGACCATCAGGTCTAAAAAAAACCCTAAAAAGCCTTTTATATTATGCTAGTGTTTTATTATTCCTGAACAAGACGCCTGCTTAGGCGTTCACTCGGGCTACTGATTTCTGCAACCTTGGTGTAGCCGCCTTGCACATATAGAAAACCTGCTGTGCGAAACAGTGCAAAATTTTTGACAAACCGAGCGAGGTCTTCTACTGATTGCCAAACAAGCTGCAAGTCCCCCCCCCCCCCGTGGAGAAATGCACATTCCCATTGCTTTGTTTACAATTTACATGGCTTTTAACGGCAATGTCGTATTTGTAAATTACAGGCAGCGATTATACACCAGCTGTTTTTCGAAGCCTACAATAATGAGTTTAGGAAAGATAAACCCGAATCATCGATTCCGCAGGGCCTTCTGTCCGCTAAAGTGTGAATCTCTTTCACAAGTCATAACTGTAAAGTTTACACGGCATTTTCAAACATATCAGACATTGGCGAGAACGAAGTCAACGCAGAACTGAACGCAGACAGATCAAATTACACGCTACGCATTCATGAAGATTCACAAAGCGACATCTCGGCTAGGCCGCTGGTGGACTGCCTCGGTTCTCATATAAACGCAAGATGAAAATTAACAAGAAATTAAATAGTCACAAACGCACGATCTCGGCAAAGCGGGGTAGTCCGGGTACCTAGTGTTGTACGGCCCGTCTACCGCAATCGGTGTGTGCAATTGTAAGAATTGTGAGCGTATATAAGATCAGGATACTTGCCAGCGACATTACTGATCAAGAATTAAGTATATTTCAGTGAACAGCTCCAGGAACATCCAGGAAAGTCAAGAAAGAACTCCTGAAGATTAGCATTTTAGCACGCCTCAGTTTCGCAAAGCCTGACAGGATGATGTAATGTTTGCCATTTTGAAACATTGACAAAATGAAGAACGGAGCCGAAACCTAGACTCGTTCTACCATAGGTAGCCCGAGTAATTAAGATAAAGCGATCGTACATGATAACATATGATCAAATTGTATGATTTAAGTTGCAATAGAGTAGATACAGTTCAGGTTTAAAAACAGTGCTTTAAAATAAACAAATCATTCTCACCTCGAGTTGTCGATGACGGCACTTCGCACCTTCAATACCAGTATTCTTTTCAAATTTCGAAAGTTAGCAGCTAAAATTTCTACAGGACCAAGGTGACTTCACTCTTTTACGAACAAGCAAAAAATGAAGCGTTTGTATATTTTTAACCACCAAAAATTTCAAATCAAACGTTATGGTTTTTTTCCTATCACAAAATCGACTTTGTCTTGTTGTACACCCAATTCAGTTTACGCTAGATCAATTCAGTTTACGCTAAACCAATCCAGTTTACACTAGACCAATCCAGTTTACGCTAAACCAATCCAGTTTACACTGAACCAATTCAGTTTACGCTAGACCAATCCAGTTTACGCTAGACCAATCCAGTTTACGCTAGACCAATCCAGTTTACGCTAAACCAATCCAGTTTACGCTAGACCAATCCAGTTTACGCTAGACCAATCCAGTTTTAGCTAAACCAATTTAGTTTTAGCTAAACCAATCCAGTTTTAGCTAAACCAATCCAGTTTACGCTAGATCAATCCAGTTCTAGCTAGACCAATCCAGTTTTAGCTAAATCAATCCAGTTCTAGCTAGACCAATCCAGTTCTAGCTAGACCAATCCAGTTTTAGCTAAACCAATTCAGTTTTAGCAAAACCAATCCAGTTCTAGCTAGACCAATCCAGTTGAATACCGGTCGTTTCGCTACAGAGTCGTTTCGCTACAAGTCGTTTCGCTACATACATAAAGTCATTTCGCTACATACGTGAAGTCGTTTCGCTACATACTTAAAGTCGTTTCGCTACATACATGAAGTCGTTTCGCTACATCTTTCGTCTGTCCCTCTTTATATGACCGACAGTGTTGCCAAGATCAAGTTTCGTAAAGAACCCCTGAAAAACACTTTCCGTGTTTGGCATATATTAGCAATCTGAGCCCACTGTATCAGTGATACTTTATTTGGATAAAGTACTTCATCTTGTCTAAATCAAACGAATACATAAAGAACGCAGGGACTAGTACTGGTTAACTTAAGGCTAGTGGAGTATGATCACTGAGTATATGATAAATTTTAAAATAAATTAACATTGAAATCAGCTTTTTTTAAAACCGGAACTGTTTGCTCTGGAAAAATCCCAAGAAAAATCCCAAGGTTGAATGCAAAGTGTATGCGAAATACAAAAAATCATCCGAAAATACAAATTATTTTAAGATGCGAAGTGTATTCGAAAATACAAAAACCACCCGAATTCTTAAAGAAAGATCCTTAGCCTTCGAGTGTCTTTTCAAACATTATGTTGTTAACGCAGTTTCGCATCCGAGTACTAATTGATGTGATGACATGTAGATACTATGACGACCTGTTTTTATATCTTTTTAGCATGGTTCCATGATTCCCAGTTGACCAAGACCATGTGCGTGTTATCTTGTTCACAGTTACCCCACTTCTCCCTTTCGCTTATTATAGGATTACTAAATGTTCTAGAACCGTTTTTCGAACTAGCAAATTAAGATGTTACTTTTATGTCATGCGCATTACAGATCTTCTTGTACCACAATTTCATCAGTGTTGTTTTGATATGGATATAAATAGATTGCTACTTAGAACTATCCTGTGGCTGGCAAAAGTTAAAGGTGGCATCAATACGCGTAGGTGCGCGTTATGAGTTTGGGTCTCGGTGCAAGTCCTCCCATGCAACCAGTCGAAGTCGTCCATCGACGAATATTGGAGTCCTAGTGGGGTTAGGAGGCTGGCATCATAACCAAGCGTGATTGTTCCGTGGGATGGGTGTCAGCTATGGGCGCAATTTTTTCACTAAAATCTTATGTTATAAAAAATAATTTAATTGAAAAATGTCAGTGTTGTTTCAGAAACAAAACTGACAGGTATTAGACAAGGCTTGCGCGCGGCAAGCGTTTGCGCTCATTAACAATGCTTCACTAGTCGCTCATTGTCTTGAGATTCTTTGCTTTTGAGTGTTTTTTTTGGCATTTGGGGTTTCGATAAGTTAAAACGATTTTATGATTTGGGCAATGTTTTTGATAATTTTGATTGCATTCAAAATGTGTAGCCTTGCTTGGTGAAACGCCGCGTGTTTGTATAGGTAATAGAATGGTTTCGAGTGCAATTTGGAAAAAACATGCACGAGTGAGTTTTTCAAAGACTACCCAACGTTTCGACACTCAGAACTAGTGTCTTCATCAGGGGTGATTGTTGTTAAGACAAGTCCCATATTTATATTCTCATAGAACCATGAATGACGTTATCTATCAACAAGATGCAAATAGGCTTCTGGCAATGGACCACCATCATCGCGATTTAATGGCGCGTGGGCGCTAATGATGTGCCATTAGCAACGTCGTTGATGGTACCGCGGATTGGTCCCACGCAATCTCATGGTTGGTTTTGCACACGTGCTCTTGTTCTTTTTTGTTCGGTTCATGGATTTTTTCCCCCCACTTGGGGTTTCGATTTTATGACTTGAGCAATCTTTTTGATGATTTTGATTGCGTTCAAAATGTATACCACCCAACATGCCGCGTGTTTGTAGTGAAATTCAGCAATTTTGGCGTAATGCAAACATATGCGCACTTCAATAAAAATCCTGAATATCTTGTCCTGTCTTCTTCCTTTTATATAATTCTAGGGAAAAAACTACTCTAAACATAAGAATGGCCTTTGCCGAAAGCGTATGCGGTCACTAGTCGCTCATTGTCTTTGAGCAATACAATGGTAAATATTTGGCGGGAAGAAATTTTTGATTGTAATCGATTCAATCATGATTCAGTCGGACTTATGATATTATAAGCCTTCTACCTACTCAAAACCTTTGCGAATAATCAAAAGAGATATGTCTCATCCAACAACTATAATTGAATATAATTTAACAGGTTGGCGGTGTGTAACAAGTTGGCGGCATTTCCTATCGTTCATTGATTGCAATAAATTAAAATATGAATGCGCGAATGATCTCATCTCTTTAAGCGGCGCCGCAACACGTGTATAAAAGAAAGAAAAATTCTTGTTTAAGTTCATATTCGGTCCTCCAATCATCCAGTCAAGAACTCAAGACTTCATTACGAATTTAATTCCATGGCTTCAAGTGACACATGTATCGTGTGTAAGGAGCTCGTACGACCCAGACAGGAAGGACTACTTTGCGACGGCTGTAATAAATGGAACCATCGAACTTGTAACACGGGTATGTTTCAACTAACACGTTTTTAGGCATTTTAAGAGTACGCGCTGTTTTGAATGAAATTGTAGCAGTTTAGACACCCAATAGAGTGCAAACATTCATGTCGATGTAGACAGAGGACAGACTCGGAAAATTTCACCTAAAAACCATAAAAAAATTTGATTTAAGAAATCTCCACAAGGTTTAGAGAATAGATATAAAGAATAGATACAAAGAATATAAATATAAAGAATAGATATAAAGAATAGATATAAAGAGTAGACATATAGAGAATAGGGAATAGAGAATAGATATAAAGAATAGATATAGAGAATAGATATAGAGAATAGATATAGAGAATAGATATAGAGAATAGATATAGAGAATAGAGAATAGATATAAAGAATAGATATAAAGAATAGATATAGAGAATAGATATGGAGAACAGATATAGAGACTAGATATAGAGAATAGATAGAGAATAGATATAGAGAATAGGGATAAAGAACAGATATAGAGAATAGATATAGAGAATGGATATAAAGAATATTTTCAACTTTGCTATCACAGCTAATGTCTTAAAAATAACATATTTTGTCAACAGGGATATCACGACAAGCTTACCGTGCTGCAGTGCGAGAAAGAAGTGGCATTGAATGGCATTGTCAGTCATGTCGAGGTGCATCTGATCCAAAATTCAATGATCTCCCAGTCGCAGAGAGTACCAGGATTGATGATAATCCAATCCACACTCAGTCCAATAGAAACTCCAGTGAAGAGTTTAACAATCCATTGAGTGAAGAGTCAAATGATTGGTCTGGTGGAAACCCCAGTGACGAGTCCTCGCTTGATGACCCATCCATCCATGAGCAAGATTCAAGTTTTGCTCTAACATACGAGATAGTAGAACAGAGTACCAAAAGAGGGCGGAAGAAACTAATTGACAGTAGAGGGTACACCTACAATGTACAGCGACAACGAGGTGATATAACAGATTGGCAGTGCACAGTCCGTAGAAAAGTTAACCCATGCAAAGCCAGGATAACCCAGCGTGGAGTTGCACACTTTCAACATGGTGAACATGGTCATAACCATCCAGCGGAAGTGGGAGCAGCAATGGTGGCCAGAGTAACTTCTTGTGTAAAAGCCAAAGCAGTGGAAGATGTATTTAAGTCAGCAGCAGCTATTGTCGATGAGGTAATTATAACCATGCCAGTGTCCATCGCATTTTTTAAGACCAATGAAACAGAATTGTTATCTAAAAGTATTTATTTGGGTTTTATCTTTTTTGTAGGTTTGTCTCGAGGAGCTTAAAGACATACCATGCCCTAGTTTACCAAAGCCAGGATATATTGCTCGGCAAGCAAACAGGATGCGCCAACGACTGAGACCAACAGAACCAACAACTTTGGATTTTGATTTAGAAGAAGAGCATCTCCCAGATGAATTTCTCCGCGCAGACTTACGTGTTCTTGACCGCCGCCATCTTGTGTTTGCAACAAGTGAACAACTACAGCACCTCTGTAATGCCAAAACATGGTATATTGATGGCACCTTTAAACTATGTCGGCATCCTTTCACACAGCTTCTCACAATAAATGCATTTGTAAGGAAGGACAACTGTGTGAAACAAGTGCCTCTCCTATTTGTACTAATGTCTGGGCGGAAAAAGAAAGATTATCGTAAGGTAATAAACTGTAACATAAAACTGCAACAATTTATAAATTATATAAATACACTTTACATTACTCACCAAGATTTCATTATATTTTCAGGTAATTAAAACAGTGCTAGATTTGCTTCCCTCCTCACTTTCATTAAAGAAGATCACCATTGATTTTGAAAAGGCCTTGTGGAGTGTTCTAAAGCAGCTGCTACCTGATGTGAAGTTGATGGGTTGTGCATTCCACTGGACTCAAGCACTGTGGAGAAAGGTCAGTTCGGCTGAGTTCCAGCATAAAAACGTCAAATATATATATATATATATATATATATATATATATATATATATATGTGTATATATATGTGTATATATATGTGTGTATATATATATATATATATATATATATATATATATATATATATATATATATATATATACATATACATATATATACATACATATAATTATTTAAATAAAATTATAAATTTCTTTTTCTATTTCAGGTTCAAGCATTAGGTCTTCAAGGTGCCTACACTAATGACCGTGGTACCCACACATACCTTAGAAAGATTATGGCTTTACCCTTTCTCCCCAAGACAAAAATTACACTAATGTTCCACAAATTAGAGAATAAAGCATCGACATCCCAACTGCGTGAGTTTACCCAGTATGTGAAGTCCACATGGATTGAAAGTGCAACTTGGCCACCATCATCTTGGAGTGTGTACATGCAGTCTGTTCGCACAAATAATGATGTTGAAGGATGGCATCATGGGTTGAACCGCCGTGCATCTGGAAAGTCACAGCTTCCAATGTACCTTCTCATCAACCTACTCCACAGAGAAGCTCGTTTAACCTCCCTCCAGATCCGGCTAGTGTCTGACAAGAAGCTGGAAAGAAGTCAGCGAAAGAAGTACAGGAATCTGCAAGCTAGAATCTTTAACCTTTGGGAAGAATTTGAGAATGGTGAACGCAATGTGAAACAGCTGTTGAATGCCTGCTCACATTTGAATGGACCAACAGTTTAAGCTATGTTATGCAAAAACAAACAATGCAAAGTAACATTAATACACTGTATGAATATCATAACAATATATCAGTTTTAATTCTAAACTGTTCTAAATATTAAATTTTTGTAGTTCGTTGCATATTACTGTATTTCTGTAGCCACTACCAAAGCCTGAGAAAATATTTTGGTGAAAAAAATGTATATAACATAATTCGCTTTAAATGGCATTTAATTATAATACAATGGATGTTAAATCCAAACCGAATATACATCAAGAATTGGTGAATTTTATCACTAGATTTTCCTCGCACTTCAATACCGGCTACAGAAATACAATAATGCACAACCAGTTGGTAATTTTCTTGAGTGATTTAATTACAGAATAAACTTGCTTTACTTTACACTTTGCTATACTACACTTTATAGTACACTACAAACTTTCTAGGCTGATTTTTAAACTTTTGTCGGCTTCATTTAACTATTCGATGTAATTATAGAGTTAATCAACAAAACACTCACCGAATTTGTCTTCCATTACTATAATATCAAGATATTATCAGATTCCATCTTTTTGATTTCCATCTTGAATAAATTTGCTGATTCGTCATACCTGGTCGTACCCAGTACGAGCGCTTGTAGGCAGCCATACACGACCATTAAACCTCTCTATTATTCTTATTAAAGATTCGATCCTCTAGAGAAACAGTCTATTCAACTCAAGAGGCTGCAATATATGTGGTGCAGCTAAGTCCAGCTACTAGTGTCACTACTAAACATTTGGCCCGAATATTGGATATGGTGAGAAACTTTGTCACATGTAAGCTTTGCATTTATTAGTCTAGTTCCAGACCCACTTTCAATACAATAATATTCGTATTCGCACATCGGCACACTTAAAACGTTATTAATAAGAGATAAACTTACATGACTGTAGCAAATCAACTTAATAGCCGAAGCGACGACTTAACGCAAGTAGCGAAACGACTAATGTAGCGAAACGACTGACTTTATGTATGTAGCGAAACGACTTGTAGCGAAACGACTCTGTAGCGAAACGACCGGATACCATCCAGTTCTAGCTAGACCAATCCAGTTTTAGCTAAACCAATTCAGTTTTAGCTAAACCAATCCAGTTCTAGCTAGACCAATCCAGTTTTAGCTAAACCAATTCAGTTTTAGCTAAACCAATTCAGTTTACGCTAGACCAATTCAGTTTTAGCTAGACCAATTCACAACATTACACTAGACCGTTTTACAATATTACGCTAGATCGATCCACAACAGGTTAGACCAATCTACTTTACGCTAGACCAATTCACATTTAGCTAGACCAATTCACGTTTAGCTATACCAACTTACAAATGAATGCTAGACCATTTCAGTGTAATACATTCCGTTCCTATTTATGCTAGACCGTTTTACATTATTTGTATTTTTGGTGGTGATGGCCGCCCATAGCAAAGGGCTAAATTTTTAACTATGGCTCGTTCAAAATCTCTGATTTTAACTGTGTTTAGGATATTAAGCAACTAGGCGATAAATTTACACCGTCAAGTGGGCTTCAATATTAACAATTCACACAGTATTTTTAAAGATAAACATATGATCTAGATACTTCAACTCACCTTTTAGTAGTATTTTGCTGTTTAAACAGTTTGTCGACACAAACAAAATGGACATCGAAACGAAAAACCCTGTTTGTTGCATATTCTCCTCGAATAATCCAAGGTTTCCATAACTCCGATCATAGGAATATATAGCTCACATGAAAGTCATCACAACCAGTTTTAAATCGCCGAGGTTTCTCTTCTTCAGCGTACCAAATATTCCAGTTAACAAAACATTCAAACCTGAACGAACCTCATTTCGAACAAAAATAAAGAAAGTAAGAAACAGAGCAAATGTGCCCGCGATTTTTGGTCAGTTACGACAATTTTCCCACCTGTTGATTAGGAGGCCATACCTTTTGGGCTTTTGACTTATCCGAATTATTCACTTATCCAAGACTCAATCGAGAACACTCTCAGCCTGAAATATGAAAAAAATTCTTTAATTCTTTTGCCAAGAATTCTTTTGTCAACTTCTTCGCTTTCCCTACCATGTTTCCCTAAATCTCACTTGAGTATCATGATAATCATCATATTCGACTGTGTGAAGAAATGATGATTATCATGATACTCAAGTGAGAGGACATGTTGTTGTTTGTTCTTTTAACCGTGAGAGACCGGGTACTAATGTCAGTATGACCGCTGTTTCAAAATATGCGCCCACAAATTACAGAAAGAGCGGGAAAATTGTAAACATAAATGAAAATATTTCTTAGAAATTCAACTATTCATTTATAAAGTTTCACGAAAGGCAGGATATCGCCGTATCGCTCAAGAGAAAGGCCTTGCAAGCAAGAATAGGTAAGCCAAGGAGAATATGAAAGAGTTTATTAGTAGTATCTAAAGATATCTAGCTTTTAATTTACCTTCAAATAAACATTTAAATGTCATACTGCTGCTTTAGCTAGCGCCACTTCGGCCACTAGTTGTGTAGAAACTAGAAATTGTAGTACAGTAATACAAATTTGATAGAAATGAGCTGTTACTAAAGATTTATGGCTCTTGTTTGTGGCTTTCGTTGGCATTATTTAGATATAAGCACTAGTTGCCTTTAAACAAAATGCACAGTATATATCACTGCCCACTGTAATAGTGTGCTAGGGTTAGTGATTTTGATAATCATAACTTTATTACTGGCCTTGTTAAAAAGTGGGGGGGGGGGGGGGGGCAAACATATTCTGACCCACCACCACCACCACAAAAAGTGGGGTAGGTCAACATGCCAAATGTAGGTTTACATTTTTGGATGATAGTGTTTCTACACAAGTAAAAATGCACAAGCTGTTACAAACCTGCAAGCAAGTTGTTACAAGGCTGTTCAACAGGCTGTCACCGTCATGTGTTCGCACTGGCTGTCCCAGTCTGTTAACATGTCTGTAACAGGTTGTTGACAACTTGTAACAAGGCTGATGACTCCAACAGACTGATGACAAGTTGTTCCAACAACCTGTTACCGCTCTGCACTCAACAAGTTGTTAACAAATTGATGCTAACAAGGTTTTGGCAGCTTCTTGAATGAACAGCATTGTTACAACTTGTTCCCAGCCTTGCTACAAGCCTGTTGTGAACACATCCTGTTAACAAGCTGTGAGATTTTTACATGTGTAGATGTGTCATTTTCAGGGGGAAATGGCTATATGACTCTAATCCCCAAACTTTTGTAATACAGTGAAACCTGAGTTTTGCAACCACCCCTGCCACGAAAAAGTGGTCGTTAAGGACAGGTGGTCGTTCAGACAGGTTGTGATGTGACGTCATAGCAGCCATTTTGGCAGCGCCGCGACCCGCAGCGGTTCTTTATATCAACATTGTTTCAACGTTAGGAAAATGGTGATTTATAAAGATTTACAAGGGAAATGGAAAAAGCAAGAGCACTTCAAAGAAGTGCAGTCTTGATTTATTAATGTTACTATGTTATTTGGATATTAAAATAAAAGAAATCTGACATTTGTGTTTAATATCATAGCCTTATTAGAGCGATGTTCTCCACGTCAAAATGGTCTCGTACTGTCGTTCACTTCAGTTTTTGCGCTGTGTTTTTGTTACGTTTCAGATTCAATTTTTGCGCTGGTTTGGTCTTGTTAAAAGCTCTTGGCTTTATTTACGATCTTGCAGTAGTCATTTATTAATTATTAGATGTGAACACTCCGTTTTGTCACTTTCCTTCGAATTCCATACAAACTTGTCGCGGTAAACGATCGTCAAGATCAACTTGTCTAAAGTTAACAAATATTACTCATGGTTTCGGATTGTTCAGTCATTGTATTAACTCTCAAACTTCAACTAAAAAGTATTTGGCTTTGGCAGGAGAAATTCACACAGATTTTCATCAAATAATGCTCAAAAGAGAAGCAAAACAAGACTAAAATCCGGTAACACGGCAATTGTGCAACACTTCCGGTTTCTTGTTTTCACATGTGGTCGCATTCGCGTTTGTTTACTACGAAAAAGTGGGTATTTCTTTAACGTATTTCGGCAGTTTTTACGCTGAATTGGTCGCTAATAACAGGTAAATATCTTGTTTGGGACACAAAAAACCGGTCCTGGTCGCGTAAGGCAGGTGGTCGCTCATTGCAGGTATATTTCAACTACAAATCGTCCGTGCCAGAAAAAGTGGTCGTATATGACAGGTGGTCGCAAAACATGGGTGTCGCCAAACTCAGGGGGAGTTGTTGGAAAAAGGGAGGGTTGGGAAAATGGGTAGCTTGTGACTTCTCTTGACTCTAGTGCTAATGTAAATGAATCATGTAACACGTAAATTTTCTTCTGTACAGTACTTTTTAATATTGATAGTAATTTAATTTAAATTTTTTCTTGGTAGCAAAAGTCAAATTTCCTACAATATATACTAAATTTAGGATTTCCTGTGTGAAAGAACTTGGAAAATTTATCTTAGTTTGAAATTTGAGTGAAATAAAATAAAATGACTAAAATTTTCTGTGAGACACAAAAAAATTTCCGGCTAACAATTATATATTAAATAATTTCCAGGCAGCTTGCTATCATGGCAAATTCATAACATGTGGTAAGTTTAACATGGAAGTTAAAGAATTTTAATAATCAATCTTCAAAGAACATATCTGAATAAGACAGGTTGGGACATAAATTCAAATTGTACCTTTATTTGCAAAGGGTGCTTTTTTCTGCAGAAAGGGGTGCACATGCATTTTTTGCATAATTATATTTTTTATTTATAGCTCTAATGTAACAATATATATTTCAGGGCTCAAAGTGACAGCCGGTCACTGGTCAATGACCAGCCAAATTTTTAATGTGACCGTCAAATTTGTATAATGCTGGTCCATTTGAAGGAACTTAAAATGATTGTAATTGTTGTGCTGCTGTAGACCTGTTTCATGTCTGATACTGTATATATCGTGAACAATGCATGCATTTCCTTTTTATGACTAATGTTTATATCAGTACTAGTTTATATATAGCGTAGAATATAATTTATATGTTTTTTGTTGTGTTGTGGGTTTTTGTTTGGGTGTTTGTTGTTTGTTTGTTTGTTTTTTGGGGGGGGGGGGGGGGGGGGGGCGTCGTGAAATTTGACTGGTCAAAAATCACCTTTGACCAGTCACAACTGGAACTGACCAGTTACTCATGACCGGCGTAACATGAAACGTAATTATTTTGAGCCCTGCATTTGCATTCTTGCTCTGCTTGGCAGTGGTTCTGACAGGGGAGGCTGCATTATACCTTTCCCCAATAAAAATATCTGCTAGTGTCACTCCCACTTACTTGTAAATGTTGTTATCGATATACAGTTGTGGTGTTATTACTGGTGTATGTGTACTTGGACAACCTATGTGGAGCATGTGCGGTGAGTGTCTTGTGTCTTGCTATATCGGTGAATGGTTTGTTTCTAATAAATCAGCTTGAACATAACAACAGTATGTGGAAGTTATCAAATATCAAGCTACCAGTCAAAAATAAAAAAGTACATGTATACACTTTTAATTGATTAATTTCAGAATTAACATAACATATAACAAGGACAATTTTCAGAAAATGTTAATAATATATCATGAACATTTCCTTGTCAATACTGCATGGGTGGTGGCACAGAAAAATATACTGGAAAAACATACAGTACTGTATTGGTGAAACTGAAAAGTATGCCTCCCCACAGTTTGAGTTTGACAAATTATTTGAATGATTACCTATCACCATTTTGAATAATTCATTTGGCACAAGTTGGTGGGGCAGATGCCCCACTTGCATGCAGGGCTTTCAGTTTGGCCAGGGTACGTACAGTGAAATCCAATTAACCTTTCCATCAAACCAGGCCTAAATTTACCAGAGCTTTAGTTTTCTTACAAAATTAAATTCCTTCCCAGAAGACACCTGGAATGGCATTCTAGAGGATCAAGTTTACCATATTGCTTAGTGACACTTTAAGTAATATGGCTTCACAAACAACTGAAAGCCCTGCCCACTTGGTACCACCACCCTTGTACTGTAGAGTTATATGTAGACTGAACTAGTTTCCCTGTCACTTAAACGTGAATATTAGTATTGTATTTGTAATTAATACATGTAATGAGTAGTCTATAAAGTGCTTAAATATAGGTTGTAATACATTGATATTGCGGTATATGTCAAGTTTTGTATTAAAAGTTTAAATTATGAAAAAAATCCCAACTTAATATTTTATTTAATATTTGATTTGGTTTGAAGTAATTGAGGAAATTTAAACACTAACCAACCTAATCATTATGTTAACCTAAACATTTAATAAAACTAATGATAATAATACAGTAGGACTCTTCCTGACAGTTCTTGTGACTCTTGCAAGTGATCTTGCAGTTCCTACACCATGCAACCTTTGAAATTTGTGAAGTTCAACTGGACTTTTTACTTTGAAAATTAGCTCTTGCAAGTGACCAAATGTAGTAAATTTACGGCAATCTTAATGTTGAATTTCGTTATTATTTTCTTGCATGTTTTCTCTGGATGTTGTCCTAGCTAGGCTATACTTCCTTATTTTTCCATTAATTCTTACCTCAGCTGTGGATGATCAGACCTCTATGGGTGTTTGGTATAATTTCATAGTGGAAAAGAGGCTTTCCAGCTTTCTGATTGGTCCGCTCAGCGGTGAATCTGAGGTAATAGTCACCGCTTGTCACCGCCTAGCGCGGTGACTATTGCATCACAAGAAATTGTTCTTCAAAAGTAGTTTTAGAAAAGCGGCTGGTACTTATTCAACACTGCAGTGACTTTACTCGTTTCAATAAAGTTGGAACTGAATACCCAAATTTAATATATACTGCAATTCATTAGTTCTCTTTTAATACAAAACATGGAAATCGATTGAGTATTAAAGTGCAATTAATTATGTGTGTGTGTGTGTTGTGATACGTATTGTGATACATAATTAGATTAAAAAAAGACTCAAATTAAATCAAGAAGTAAAGTGAAACCCAAATTTGTGGTCCAAGTTTTGATAAAAAAAATGATTTTCTTAGAACATGATGTCTTCAAAAATTGCTGTTTCATCACTGATCTGCAAATAAAAAATCAAGAATTATAGTTGTCACATTGTCACATGTTTAACTACCAACAAAGTAATACTCAGAGTTAATCAAAATGTCAGTATAGTGCTAAAAGATATAATAAAATCCTCTGCAGCCCGATAGCCACTCTGGCCGCTAGGGGGAGGGGGTTTGGGCTTTTCAGTCATTATTTGCAAGTGTTTCATTAACTTTTTGCCAGGATTGTAGCTTTAGCTTATGCTTTATTAGTTAAACAGGAGAGGTATTTTTTGTGTAAGAGGGGCACCTCGCATGGGTCTTTGTGTCCCATTTGCACCCTCATTTATTTCTTTTTACTAGTTTTCTGTAACTTTGGCTAATGATTTTCTGGGCGGAAAACGTAATTGGATTATAAAGCTCGGCAAAATTCTTAAATGTAGTGCCATAGGCATAGTGAAATCAAAACATTTTAAAGTAAGTTTACTAAGGTTTTGTCGCTATATTTACAACATCTGATGATCTTCAGAGTATCAATCTAAGATAGATTTTAACACAATCATTTGAATTAATACTCTGAAGATGCTCAGTGCAAGTATATAGCGACAAAGTGTTTAAATAAGCTTATTTTAAAATGTTTCGATTTTGTGTTTCACTGTGGCACTACGTTTTTAAAAATTTTGCCGAGCTGGGCTCTTATCTTTATAATTCGATTTCTATAACTGTCTATATTTGATTTGTAAATGGTCACCCAACAAAGTTGTTAAATAAAATAAAATAAAATAAAATAAAATAAATAGTAATACTATACAAATTGTACGGGGGGAAGGGGGGGGGAGGGGAGAGGTGAGGGGTCAAAGTGAAAATTATTGAAAATTATGCGTGGTGTTTCATTAGTTTTTGCCAGGATTGTAGTAGATTCACATGCTGCAATTCATCAGAAACATATCAAGAACAACAGTTTCTTATACTTTTTTTTCAGTTCTTGAGCCATGCATCCTACGAACCAGTTCGACCAATCGCAGCTATCACTGCATGTAGATACAGCAGCAGCTGCAGATCAGAAGACCCCGATTTTACAGCGTATAGTAATATTTTACCGTTAATACCTCGGTGTTTTATGTACTGTTTAATAAACGAGCAGGAGTGTTTTATTGAACGGCTTCAAAAACGAACCACTTGGTAAGTTCATTGGCGTAGTAAGTTTGAAAAATCACGTTGTCTAAGCCGAGAAAATCAAAGCTAAAGTTTATGTAAATCAGGAGGTATCTTTATCACATATAAAGTACATGGATATGATACACTATATAGACTTTATTCAAAAATGGCCACCGAATTAAAATTCTTTTATATACATATAAATTAGCCCTTATGAACTCGTTTTGATGTGTGAAATTCAAAAGAATTCTTACTTTAAAACGAGGTCATAAGAGCCAATTTATATACACATAAAAGAATTCTAATTCGGCGGCCATTTTTGAATAAGGTCTATATGAAATGTATTTTGAGTGTATACCAAGGACCATCAACACGAGTTTGCTTTGCTCACTCGTGAGATATCCTGTTTCAAGAAAAACATTCTGTTATCCTACAAAAATAGGGCAGTAATTTTACTCTTAAATGTATTTCACTGTGATAGTTGACACATGTTACATCGTGGATAACGACACATTTGAGATTATCGATTTTATTAACCCTAATTTACCCGGTAGATTACCAGGAGGTCTCCCTTGACGAGTAAAACCATCTGGCGTTAGAGTAAAGGTAATTAATAAGTTGCCAAATGACAACCATGTCCATGGTAAAGGGTTAATGGCGGAAACATCAATGAAAACATTTTATATAGTAAAGTTGTTCTATGTGGTGTATTATAACATAGCTTTGATATAGCAATGTTTTTGATTGGCTGTCGTGCATGCTCCCTAACTCGATGGAGCACAGCAAAAAAGCGCGGGGAAAAATTTCAAAACAAAGCTGAGTTTTAAATTGGCTTTTTATGACCTTTTATATATTATCAAAATACCGAGTCATTTAATTTTATTGAGTAATAAAGAACAACGACCCAGAAGACATAAACTGGGCCTGGGTAACCGAGTTTAAACTGTCCTTTAGGTTGGATTTTAGTGAACAAAAAAGACTTGGCTATGAAAGTAAAAAAACACAACCAAAACGATTCGACGGCTTGTGAAAGGATTTAATGCTATGTTAAAAGAAATGGCTCATGGTTTAGTGTGCTCCATCGAGTTATGGATGCACTTGGGAAATTTGGAGAGCACTCAGAAATCAACTCTTACAATTTTTCGTGCTCTCCCAATTTCCCGCGTGCATCCATAACTCGATGGAGCACGCTAAACCATGAGCCATTTCTTAAATAGACGTTTGGTGGATGTTCGTCAAGCTCAATATACTCAGAAACTGAGTCCCAGACAGGGTTCGAACTTCGAACCAACCTCGTACCCAGGGTCTTATCTCTGCTGTTCTGTTGGGTTCGAACCTGCAAACTTCTAATGACCAAGTTACTAACCGGTCTAACCATTGAGCCACTAAGGCTCAGCTAAGGTTGCAAATTCATAGTCCGCATAGGTAGCTATTAAAGTGGTAACTTATCATATATAGTGTAATGTTACTTACTTTAAGCATCCTTGTTCACATTCTTCTGATCGTCTTTCAGATCATGCAGTTTAATTTCTTCGTGTGCCTCATCTTTTAATTCTTCAGTACCTTTATTATATAAGGCATTTTCAAAACTTGATGGATGATTTTCCCCATCCTCATTTTCAAGTATCTTATGATGAAAACTGCTTGACATTCCTTCGTATGTAGGATTTTCAAAATCTATTTTCTTGTCTGAATGATAGCGATCGGTTGAGGATGATGCCTCTTTTTGAGCGTGCCTTAAATGGCGTTTGCCTGTTCGTCGCTTTTTCCAGATTGTAATGATTATGATGACTAATCCTTTAATTAAAGAAAAAGCTGTGTGTTTATAACAGGCATTGATGCTATATAAAATTATTTGAATTAAAAGAACAGTCGCTATTTAGAATTGGGAAATTACGTCGCGCGTCTATCTATATAAAGAGCCGTGAAAGAAGGTAGCAATAGGGGGGAACATGTCAAAAGTCTCCCTTTTTTTCAATTTTTAAACTAGTGCAACATTATCTGTCAGTGACAAAAATTTCGAATTCATAAAAGAAATCGCTAGTTATTTTTCCACCTTCTATTACAATATTACTCCTGAATTGCTTATTCTTACGCACTACTTAATTTTCCCAACGAAAATTAATAACATAGCGAGAAAAATTGTTCCCTGCACAATGGATGAAGAAACACACTTGTATGTTTGGCGTCACTGTTAATTTTCTCGTTAAACAAAACATTTTGCAAAAGGAATTTACTGTTATTTGAAGTAAAAAAGAAGACTAGATCCCAAGGATAGTGCAAAGTTTCTAGTCAAAGATAATAACAATTTTTGCTACATGCATGGACAGAGCTGCCAGTCCTGCAACCTGCCAGCCCATTTTCTTGAGCAAAGCCCAAGTTAATTTAATACAAGCCTAAACTCAGACAAACAACCCAAAATACCTAAAATTACGATCGTGTGATGATTATGTTGCTAGATTCACGTTATTTAGCCTTGCGAATCGTCTGCCCAATCACGCGCTAAGTTCACGCAGGCACAGATACACGTAGAACCTCGTTAGAAGTTGAACATTCATGTTTATGGCCAGGGTTCTTCGTACAGTGGTTTATTGAACGCCAAATCAAAATGCGAAGACAGTCTACAATCTCCAGTCTTCAGAATTTGTTGTTACTGAGCTGACGTGCAAAACTGCTCGAGCGCCACTCGTGTAAAATATAACAGACACGAACCAACAACTCTACAAACGTGAAACCGACTTCACAACATCGTCATTCGTCAACATGCCAGACCATAAGTTAAAACTCATTCTTGTCCGGCCTATTAAATATCTCGAAACGATCTCAGCCGGTCGGCCATTTTTCGAACAAAATTTGCCTCGACTTGTCGGCGTTGTAGTGGCAAACAGGAGTAAATATCATGCAAAATAACAACAAATCTGAATAGCTGACTTAAAAACGATCTTAATGATGTGTTATGGTTGTATGTTCTTGTATAATTCTGTTTTAATTTGTGAATTGCCAAAATAAGTGATGATCCCGCTCGAGCGGCACCACGGGGGGTCGCCAATGGAAAATACTAAAAAATCAATATAATATTCGCGTTTTATTATATTGCTTTAATTTTTTCAATTTGAATTTGTGAAATGGTGCTTTTCATTTTACTTCACCAAAGTTTGGTGCTAAAGTCATTTATTGTTTAAATATTTAATATTTTGTTATAGATTATAATAATATTTTTAATAATAATTAGCATAAATTAGCATAATTTGCAAAATGGGTTGTCTGACAAGACCCGACAACCCAAAATTTGAATAGTAGAGGTAAAAACGATTCAAATGATATATTGTGGTATTATTTTTGTGTTATTATGGCATGCTAATTCACAAATTTGCTGAGACCACCTGCTGTGAGTGATTTCGAGCCGGACAAGAATGAGTTAAATATAAAGTTTTTAATATTTATTCGCACCTTCCGCTAGGCAGACAATAAATCCTTTCGTCCCGACCATATTTAATTAGCCACGCAGCTAAGCCTAGAAAGTCGTTTGTTTTGAGAAGAAAATTGATCGCTCCTTTACGTTTCTCCGCCATTGCTGTATTCGCCAGTCGTAAACAAAACCACGCGTGCGCAGTGCTATTATAATATATTCCGGGGGGAAACTTCTTCCATTCTTGGTATATTAAGATATCCTCGTCTTTCAAGAAATATCCGTAGATAAGGTACAAAATCTGTCTGTTATCGCTCTTTAGGGCTTACGAGCTATAAGCGACATAAATATTTGTCGTCTATGAAAGACTGATACTAGTGTTTCACATTTTCACTGGTTTTAGCCTTTCAGTTACGACAAGTAGGTATGTCGTTAAACCTGGTAAGTTTACCCCCCGGAAAGCTTACACTATCTATGTATCTATACTGCAAAGTTTCTGTGAAACTTTGCACTAAAAACGATCGAGGACACTAATCTGGTGTTGTTCACATAATGTAGTTTACATATTTTAGCGTTGCTATAGTATAAAACAGGCCAGTGCAGGTGTCATACCTGTTATTGCAAAAAGACCTCCTACAACACCACCAATCATCGGAGCGTTATTGATTTCGTTGCGAGAATAATCACGTATCTCCCCGGTGGCGTTGATGGTAGTTGATACAAAGGTATAAGTTTTCGTAGGCATCGGAGCGTTATTGGTTTCGTTGCGAGAATAATCACGTATCTCCCCGGTGGCGTTGATAGTAGTTGATACAAAGGTAGGACTTTTCGTAGGTTTCAGTTCACGCCCTATATTGCATGTACGATAGAATATATGTTTATTCACAATTTGCAAAATAGATCATTTTTTGAAGAAATATTCTACTCTATATTGGCTATAATTATATAGCCTATAATTATATAGCCAGAATTATATAGCCAGAATTATTGGGGGATTTTTTGCATAATTTTTGTACGTGATATGCATATGGTGTTTCCGTTTGCTGCATGTGCATGTTATAAAGTGTAACGTGTAAAGACGTTTATCTCTAATCTATTACCATCTTACCTATATTGCATTTTGAGATGTCTACTGTTCCTTTGGCCGCGGTGACGTAACCACTCGGACAGAAAATACAACTAAACTTTCCTTCCATTGGTTGATACGTGCCCTTGGGACATTCCAGGCACTGACTGATCGTCTGTGTAATCTTTCCATAATGGCCAGCGGGACAGATTAGAACTGATTTACAGAATAGAAAATGACAAACAATTAAGCAGAAACACAATCAAGAAATTTAATCTCCGTGGCTTATATGAAAAACTTCCTAGCGCTTCTAAATTTTGATATCTCTGACTATACTCGACTGATTCAACTGGTTCGACTGACTCAACTGACTCAAAAGATGACAATTATATTTATTTTTAGATTGCTACCTGGTAATTGTGACTGATTCTCAAAAGGTTTAGGGACCTGGTGAAAATATGCGTCCCACAATGGTGACTGCTCGTAAATAACTCTGCCCGAAAGTAACCGTTTGTTTGCTGCATGCATGCATGCTTATGTCCGCGCTCATGACTTTCGATTGCATTTAATCTAAATTTTTACCATTTTTAAAGGACAAAGACATATTATTTGGCACAATGTGCTGAAAGAACTCTCATACCGTATCTGTAATGAAGAAGCATGCACTTACACAAATTGTCTGTTACTAGTGAGTCTACGGTCGATATTCACCAACAAAATAGCGGCTTGAAAGTAGCCGCTCCACCTGGTTCCAAAAACCGAAAGTATCCTGTGCGGTGCTTTCGGGATTTTTAAACGGTAGCTAACTTAACTGTGATCAGAGCACTGCACTAGCATGGCAGCGTCGCGGTTCAATTCCAGGCAGAAGACCTTGGTCTTGCATTTTTACAACTGCTCCTGGTTTAGTCTTAAAGTGCATGAAACGAAAATTTAGTTTGTCTTGTTTGAAAGAACACTTAAAATGACAGAGTAACAAATTTTGCAGTTTTTCGTTTCCTTGCTTCGTTCTTGAGATATTTCTGTTAAAAAAATATGTTACGCTATCATTTTAAGCGTTCTTTCAAATAAGACAGACTTAATTTTCTTTTCATATAGGCACTTTAAAATGTATGTATATATATATATTTATAAAATAAGGTGCCCTCTACGCATGCTCTGATTGGCTGGGCTCCGTGCATTTATAAGAGAACAGAGATCATGAATGACGTAAAATGGCGTAGAATGGCGTCAGCCCGGCAAAAGCCCGCCAAAATTCCAAAACTACCTCACTTTTAGTTTGATTTTTCTTCTTCTTATTTTATAAAACAAATAAAACATACCGCTCCTGTGCATATGTACTCTTATAAAGGTACGTTTGACGTGATTTGAACACGAAATAAGTGTAAAGGCACTTGGCTATCGCCTCGTGCCTCTACTCAACTTCTTTCGTGTTCAAATGACGTCAAACGTGCCTTTATAAGAGTACATATGCACGGAGCTTTATGTTTTATTTGTTAAATATATATACACTCGAAATTTTTGTTTACGAAAAATTCTTAGAACATGCATGAAAACTTTAAATATGTGCATGTGGTATATACCTTTACACTGTTCCTTTTTATAAGATCCTTGGCTTGTTGTCGTAAATGGTTTAGGACACGCGATGCAAGATATTTGGCCTGAATTGTCTTGGTAAGAACCAACTGGACAAATCTTGCATGTTGCTATTCCATTTTGGAAATCGCCATAGAAACCTGGTGGGCAGTTGACTAGAACAGGTGTAAGATTAACAAAATAATTTATTTTCAACTTTAATTATTTTATGAAACGAAAATTAAGTTTGTCTTATTTTTAAGAACACTTAAAATGATAGAGTAACATCTTTTCCAGTTTTTCGTTTCCTTGCTTCGTTGTTGAGATATTTTAGTTTGTTTGATATGCAAATTAAACATTTTGACGTCGTAGGTGCATAATGAGCTATCGGAGAAGGTTAGATATATTTTCTATTATCAAACCACATCAAACACATCCATATGCTTCATTCAATTTTATTTGGCTTGATAATACCAAAGGTATGTAACCTTCTCCGATAGCTCATTATGCACCTACGACGTCAAATGTTTAATTTGCATATCAAACTAAAATATCTCAAGAACGAAGCAAGGAAACGAAAAACTGCAAAAGATGTTACTCTATCATTTTAAGTGTTCTTTCAAATAAGACAGACTTAATTTTCGTTTCATAAGCACTTTAATTCTTCTGCTTCAGTATTGCCGTCGGAAGTACAACACTGCTTTGCACAACCAACTAACCATGCAGCTAGTTAATCAATCAATTAATCAATAAAAATCAACCCCAATAAAATTTGGATCTTTATTCTATTCTTAAAACAAATTTTTACTTACCGCATTTAAAGTCCTCTTTAATTAATATCTGACGTTTGGGACATAACAGGGATAAATCCTCAACAATAAAAGACTGTTTCTCTACCGAATAGACAATATTGTCTGATAAGAAAGACAACGCGCCAGTATTTGTTACGTTGATCAGTTCACCAATGATGGTTTTTACCTCAAGAGTAGCGTTGATCACCTTATTGGCATTGGTTTGGAATTCGTCATGTATGGTCGAGTTGGAGGTGATGTTGGTACCAATCAATAGGAATGCCCATTTACAAGTTTCTGCAGTCCCAACTTTACGGCAACCAGTTGGACTTAAACCTGATACATCGAATACTTTATCTGTCGATAAGAAAAGTGATGTAGTAATTTTGGAGCGGATATCGTTCAAAGAATAGTCCTCTTCATCCGAGGCTGTTTCGGACGTTTCGTTTTCAGGAGATTCACCAGTCACGGACAACGAGATCTTAGCAACTGGTATTGGTAGACTAAAATGCAACACCGTAACGAAACTGGTTTTTGAAATGTCAAAACCATAAGAATTGGAAACGTTACAAAAGTACCAGCCTTCGTGATTTGCTTTCACTGGGAAAAAGTTCAAGTATGAGAATGTTTCGTTTGGCAGTGAAACAAAAGATGTTGACTTCGCTGATTTAAACCACCACTGATATGTAATATTTTTGTCACTGCTTTCGGCTTGACACTGTAATGAATCTTCGTCAGACAGAATGACGTTTAGACGTTCTGGTGGTTGGAGATTGATGACCGGAGGCCCGTGGATAATAACTAAGGCTGGTATGGAAGTTTCCTTGGAGATATGGTTGGACACTTCACAAGTATAATTTCCAGTATGGAGTCGGGTGATATTTTTAATCAATAAAACACTCGTGTTCTGATAATCTAAGAGTCTTCCGTTAAATCTCCACGTATAAACGAGGGAATCACCCGTGGCGTTGCAAGTTAATACAAGAGTTTCACCAACGTTCATCTTGGTGAAGGCGTTGGGTTGTTCCGTAATATTGGGCGCACTTGCGCAGAGAATGTTTACGTTTCTCATGTCTTTTAGCATTTTTAAAATATCCATCGATATTTCTACTGCTTGTTCAATTGACATATCAACCATTTCAGTTATGCTGGAGATCTTTGTTTTTACCTCTTTGATCTGCTCTAGAATTTTACCAGTTCCCGGTAGGCCAATACTTTCGTATATCTCGGACATTGAATCGATAGTATACTTCAAACAATCGTCAAACCCTGCGCAGTCTGTTGCTAAAACATTGAAAACATTCTCCATAGCGGCATACCATCTTTTAAACAGTAACTCTGAAGTTATTTGCAGTGGTTCAAAAGCTTCTTGAATTGCTTGTTTCTGTAACTCTTTAACTTCCAACAGTTCAGGGTCCGTTTCCAGGATACTTGAATACTGGTTGCTGCTCGTATTTAGTCCGAAATTACTGGCCATCGTTTCATTGAGTTTAAATCTTTCGAAAAGTAAAGTCGTATTTAATGGTTTTGACACGTTCTTTTCTTTAACATTATAAAGAAGCTGTTTTGCCTCAGAGGACAAGTTGTACAACGACAATATAACGTGATAAAGAGCACGTTCGTGATTAACAAATTTGGAGCACAGTTTGTGGTACTTCTTCAGTGTTGAAATTGTTTGGTCCTCTTGATTTTCGTCTACGGTGGTATAATTGAACGGGCTATAACCACTCTCTATTGATCGTTTTTTTCGTGAAAAACTGGACAAATATTTACCCAAGATTTCTTTTGCAATACTTCTCAATGACGTGTTCAGATTTCTAAAGTCAAGAACTGTTGACATCTCCTCTCTAGTTCCGTTCATTCTGAATGTGATTTGTATCGGTAACAATTTGCTTTCGTCATTCGGTATTATCCTTGCAGTGAATCTAATCTCCTCTAATTTTACCAGGACAACTTTCTGTTGACTCTCATCTAGTAGGGCTTGCAACTTGAGTGGTTTAGCAAGAATTTGTAAAACTTTGGTTCTGGCTTGCACTGTGGAATTATGGGCTTTTTGGAGACTGGTCACAACACTTTGCGAAATATTGTGCGAGTTGGTAGCGGACAATAAACTAGTTAACGCTTTACGCTTCTTGATTTTCCAGTACGAAACATTCTCTTTGGCGTTTTCCAAACGCTGCAGCAAAGATATGGAGTTCGTTTTGCTTTGTGCAAGTCTTTTCAGAGCTTCTTTTCTCGCTTTCTTACAAAGCGCATTTTCGGCAATACAAGTAATGTTCACCACGAATGACGCACATGGAGCGGTTGAACAGCAGGTTTTTTCGATAGTTTCAGTGACAGTAAATTTTTCGCAAGGGTACTCACAAGTGTAAGGAATGTGGTGGTATTTATATTCAAATCTCCCTTTAGTGCACTTTACGAGGAAAGTCCTGCAATTCCAGCTTCCCTTCTTTTGCTCCGTGTAGCAATCGAGTTCCTCGACTTCATTAACACGCTCATCATTTTTACTCGCTACTTCGTAAGCTGTTATTGTCCAAGATGTTGGTTTACTAATAACGCCTACAAACCCTCTAGAAACCCCACATAAAAAATCTTGTGGTCGTCCCGTGTCTATGAGATCAACCAGACCGCCCGCCACAGCTCCTGCTGCTGGTGAAAATACTGCCGATACTACCGTATTTACAGCGAATGACACCACTCCTTTCACCAATTCACCCAATTTCTCCCCAAAAATCTGTTTAAACAAGCCGTTAGTTGAATGAATTCTTTTACACTGTTCTTCTTCACATAAAGCAATCTCTACATGGGGAGGAATTCTTTCTTGTTTAATTTTATGACAAGTCGCAGGGCACACTCCCATAGACTTGCTTATTATGTCATGGTAACACGTGATGCAAACCTCTCCCTCGTGACAAATCGAAGGACACTCGCTTACCTGGCAAAGATTATCTATTTCCGATCTCGATTGATTCAGCAATTTCGAATAGTTACTTGCTTTCTTTTCAAGATAATTTAGAAATTTCTTGGTGACTGCTAAATTATGTTTGGCAATGTCGTGTGTATTACGTGTACGCATCATCTGTTCTCGTTTTTGATTCATTAAGGATTGTGCCTTTTCGAGTCGGAGCCTTGCGCGTTCTTCTGTTTGCCTGGATGATTGTTGTCGTTTTATTGCCTTATTGAGGGATGCTACTGCGTATGTGTTTAACGCATTTGTTAAAGAGTATATTAAGTCATCTGAATCTTTTTGAAAATCACCATCGGCAATGAATATTTGTTTTTCCCAGGAAACCAAACTAGAAGTGCAAATCATGCGTGCCGTATACAAACCGTACACGTTCCCACTGGTATTAAATGTTAACCGATTTGGGAAGATGCTCACGTTTACTTGCTTTTCAAAGCCAAAAAGTTTGACAACACTTTGAAACGACCCTTCGGAACTCCCATTTCTATCTGAAGCGACGTTAAATCGTAGGTTTAGAGGGACATCAGACGTTGTTTTAAAAATTCCAAATCTTCTTTCGGGAATACTGTGAGTGTTGCCATTAAACTGGACGCCTGTTTTTCGTGAAAGGATTGACGGATTGTTTGGACACTCTTGGTTTGTCATCTGTAACTGGATATCAACCTCGTCAAACCGTAATGGGTCAAATTTAAGATGTCCACGAAACGTCATGCTCACTCCATGATTTACTTCAACGTACGTAGACAAATTCTGGGAATTTATATTCTTGTTTAGGTAAAATATCGTCTCAAGAAAAGCAGAGATTGTTTTATTTGCACCGAGTTTAACGAAATTGTCTAGCTCCGAGTGGACAAACGGACTTTCTTGCACGTTTTTAGTTATAAAAAGTCCTTGCGGTTTGTGGATCGTACCACCAAAACACTTCTCTTCAGGATTTCCTAAAAGTTGATGAAACAACTGAAAAATCACATGCCTTAATTTATGCATAATCAGTCAGAAAACTGTAATTGAATTGGTCCTGTTTAAAAAATTTAGCTGTATAGCATGCGTCACAATGATTATAATTGTATTGTATTGTATTGTATTGTATTGTATTGTATTGTATTGTATTGTATTGTATTGTATTGTATTAAGGACTTATTAACCGAGTGCGAGGTCTGTACGGGAAAGTATTTGCCTGAGGTTTTCGTACAGACCGAGCGACGAAGGGGCGAGGTTTGTGCGATAAAACCGAGAGCAAATACTTTCCCGTACAGACCGAGCAAACGAGGTTAATAAGGAATTTATTATATGGCTATTGGTTCATTTTATTTTTAAGTTTCGAGCGTTGTTTTCGTCTTCGAAGCATGCTGTTTACCTTTATAATACCTGTTAACTTTTGTACGTGTCGCTTCTTGGCCTTCTTGTTTACACCAGTTCGGCTTTTATTTGTCGTGTTTTTAGATAAACAGCTTTAAAGAAAACCAGCAGTAATGTTCCAACACATTTTATTGTTCAGAATATTTGAATAAAGATACCCACTACTCTTTTATTTGTATTCAAATCAACTCAGAAATCTTCTCGCCAAAACTTACAGGGTCGAGAAAAGGGCGTATTGACCCCGAGGTCAATATCGTAAAATCCCGGACCTCTCGGGAACCAATCAGCGTGCGTCGTTTTGCGTACGGACCGGAAATCAAACCCAGCCATATAATATTGTATTGTATTGTATTGCATTGCATTGCATTGCATTGTATTGTATTGTATTGTATTGTATTGTGTTGTGTTGTGTTGTGTATGGTTGTGTTGTGTTGTGTTGTGTTGTGTTGTGTTGTGTTGTGTTGTGTTGTGTTGTGTTGTGTTGTGTTGTGTTGTATAGTAAAATGATTTTACTATCCATGTTATGTTACGTACCTCCTAATGCTGCATAACTGATCGACTTAGGCGCGTTTAAGGTTATATTTGTCATCTTTCCCAACACTTTAAATTCCATTACTAATTTTATATTGCCATACATATCAACCTTCCATTCTTGTTTTAAGGGAGAATCCAAGATCTGCAAAACGAAACCATAAAAATATATTAGATAAATCAATTAATGATGATAAATTTATTGTATATTGTTTATAATATGTGAAAGTCGTTGTTACATACGTTTTCTAAGTCTTCAACGTCCACAATGATAGTTCCATCAAACCAAATCCGAGAATTGACGAAGTTTAAGCTCTTGAAGTATTTATGCATAGATGTTACCAACGCCATGTTACCTTTTGGAGCATCTACTTTGAAGAATTCTTTACCACTCCAGTAAGTTGCTTTTTTCAGTTTACTAATAGATTTATTTTTGGAAATTTGAACAGAGCGGAATGTGAAGTTCCAACCGTATTCTTTCAATTTCTTGACCACAGCAATATTGTTCACGACATCTAGATCAGGTTTTGATGGACGTAAGATCACATTCTTTGAAGACGCACCACATAGATCAACAGCTATGGAGGACATTGCATCGTGATCATGCGATCTTAGTAAATCGCTGTCGTTTTGAATAGTGAGGTTGATGTGTCGACTCGACAGAATAGAAAAATATGTGTGGTCAGGGACTGGCTGTCCTGTGCCAACATCCATTCGGCGCAAATTCTCTCCCGATGAAATAAGCGACTTAAGATCTGGTGGATTAGTCCAGGTGTCACGTAATTTTATTTTGAGCCATTTTGGAAGATTTGCTATTGTATTGTCCAGGAATAATTTTGTAAAAACACGTGATTGTATTAATTCTTCTGTTGAGTAAACGTTCGAGTTTTTACATTGTTTTTTCAGTGGTACACGTGACCGATTTGAACTGGAGAAACTCGTACCAGACAACACCAAGGGAAAGTTTGCTGTGTCACTTTTCACACTTACAACACCGTTCGTTGATACCACTGGACCAAAACGTTTCCACGATGAGGTGGATGAGGCAGTTAGATCCTTCTCGTTAGGGCATTTAACCAATGTCTGATAATAGCAACCGGTAGGGAATGTGGAAAGTTGTGACACATTTCTTCTAGTGTATTCTGTCGAATTAGCAGACCGAGCGAGGATGACGCTTGCTTGGGGGGCTTGAAAGTCTCTTGCACTGGGGCCGGATAACGTGTATTGAACAGAGTACAAACCGGGTTGTTGGGCTGTAATCTCTATTGACTGTCGAACTGTTGTATTTATAAATACCAGGACTGAAGGCTTAAATATTAAACCGCGACATCGTGGTGTGAGGACAATGTGGTCATCGGGTCGTGAAGATCGGATCAGGAAAGATGCTAAGGAAACACCGACTGTTAATGTAGTGTATCCTGGAACAATAACATTTCCTATATTACATTTTGTTCCTCCATAACCAGTACCGGTACAGTCGCATGAATACTCATCGGAGCTGACAGTTGAACATTTTCCACCGTGAAGACAAGGGTTAGGCTTACAAGCCAAGATCTCTGAGTGAAATATCAAATAAAAAATATAAATGATTGAATTTTTCAATATCTATCTATAGTTTTCAATATCTATCTATCTATCTATCTATCTATCTATCTATCTATCTATCTATCTATCTATCTATCTATCTATCTATCTATCTATCTATCTATCTATCTATCTATCTATCTATCTATCTATCTATCTATCTATCTATCTATCTATCTATCTATCTATCTATCTATCTATCTATCTATCTATCTATCTATCTATCTATCTATCTATCTATCTCTCTCTCTCTCTCTCTCTCTCTCTCTCTCTCTCTCTCTCTCTCTCTCTCTCTCTCTCTCTCTCTCTCTCTCTCTCTCTGTCTGTCTGTCTGTCTGTCTGTCTGTCTGTCTGTCTGTCTGTCTGTCTGTCTGTCTGTCTGTCTGTCTGTCTGTCTGTCGTTTTGTCGTACATGCATGGTGACCAAATAGAAACCATGCTTATATTTAACCCATAGAGTACCAGAGGTTTCGCTATTGACGAGAAAAATCCTCTGGCGTTAGCCAGAGTAAAATCTAAAGTAGGTGCTTGGTACTGAGGGTTTAAAAGATCTGGAAGGGCATAGCCATATAGGGGAACAACTGCAAGTGGAACTTTATATGTGCGCCATGTTTTAAATTTAATGATCCCAAAAGGAAGAGAGGGTTTTGCATGCATGGGTGCGTATAATTTGGCTTCGTTTATTCCTGTGTGAGAGCATAACCCGTAACCCTCTGATATTCGGATCGATGCTGTAACCTGAATAATAATAATAAATCAGTCTTTTAAGTTTAAATAATTTGTTGAATTTCAGTACGAACAGAATCATACCTTTACACTCGGTATTGTTTGGTTCCCAATTAGCATTTGCGTTGCACGTTATTTCATTTGAACTGTCCATATAGTAGCCACGTGAGCATCCCAGAGAACAGTGCGAAGCAAATTCTGTGTTGCACGGTTGATAAATAAAACCGTATTGTGGAGCGATAGGAATAGGGCAGTGGATAACTGAAATAAGAAAGCAGTGGTTGAGATTTGCGAAACAATATACACTTAATGTCTGCTCCCGAGGGAAACAGTTAGTTTTGTTTTCCCGAGAATCTTAATATTTCCCGAGACGAAGTCGAGGGAAACATTAGGACTCGAGGGAAAACAAAACTAACTGTTTCCCGTGTTCAGTTTTGTTATATAGCTTGAGTTTTTCGCTGAATAATTTCGACGTTTATCAAGGGAAAGTACACAAAAGACAAACGCTACAGTAAGACTTACCAAAACATTTCGCCTGGCTCCGTAATTTCACTTCAACCAAACAAATATATAAGTCTCAGAACAAAAGAACAGCAATACATTTCTCCACTTAATCTTCACACATGCTTTGAAGACCTATAAATATTCTTTTTTTCGTACCAAACAAGCTTTTGTTTATAGGATGCCGTGAAGAATTCAAAGTTCTAGCGGGCAACAATTGAAAACTTATTGACCGAGCAGGCAATAAGTTCTCAATTATTGCCCGCTCGGTAGACATTGAAATTTAGCTAAGGTCATGTGACCACAAACCAACCAATGACAGTCATCGTTGCATCCAGTGAAACTCTAGCTATATAACAATCAGTTATAATCCGCTGCCAAACAACGCGTGAAAATATGCAACAATCCCAAAACACAAGGATGACCAACGTGTACGTTACAATTTGTCTAAAACATCGGGTTGACGTTTACATGCAGCAGATTTGCAATTATAAGATATCTTGGCATAATTTTGTGACGATGTACCAACCTTGTACTAAGGGTCTCTGGACATGCATTTGATCTACATAGCAAGGCTTTAATTTGGTTGATGACATATAGTAAGACGTTTGACGTTGTAAAAGACTTATAAGTAAATCATGGCGTGTCGGAAAAGTTTCAATAGTGTAATGCATTGTACAGCATGTGTCACGAGCAGTTAATATATACGAAAATTGTCAAACTCGGTTCATTAGATCAGAAAATATATCAGTCGAGAGATTTTTTTGCGAGATACTTGAACAGTGTTATGTTATATGCGTGTCAGTCGTTATTCCATTCTCTGTATATGGAACGCTAATTTCGGTCACAAACCGGTTTCAAAAATTAAGTCAAGATTTTGTACTTATTACATACTTTTGTCGATTTCAATCTTCCACGCTGGCCTGACACCAGACTGCGTAAGGAATAATTCGTGGGAGGACTGAAAGTGACGTGATAGAACTCGACTTTACTTTTTACCTCATAGTTAGCGTTCTAGATATAGAGAATAGAGTTTACTGGATCTAACTTACTTTTGCATGTTGTCTCTACACCGGTCCACACCTTAGTTGCGGTACATGTACGATTTTCCGAACCAGTCAATTCATATCCTGGCGAGCATTTAAAATGACAAATGTGCTCTGTGGTATATCCCGAACAACTCTTTTTACCATTACGTGGATTAAAAATTGGTACACATGGTCGACCTGTTGCAAAATTGTTACAAATAGACATAGTTATTTCATGAGATAAGACGAGGTGAGGTGAGTTGAGATGAGGTGAGTTGAGATGAGGTTGAGCTCAGGTGAGGTGGGATGAGGTGAGGTGAGATGAGGTGAGTTGAAATGAGGTGAGCTTAGGTGAGAGGAGGTGAGATGAGTTGAGAGAAAGTGAGAGAGTGAATTGCGACTGACGGTACGGGGTTGGTGAATTGACTGGAGATTAGATGAGATCTAAGACAAGGTGATGTGAGCTAAAGTGAGGTGAGGTGAAGAGTCATAAAACGTTAATAAATTCACCAAAATTCAATAATAAATTCACCAAAATTCAATAGAAATAAATTTATTAAAACTAAAATTTGTTAAAATCTGTTAAAAAAAATATAGCCATGAGGTATTCTGTAAACATTTTTATAAGCACGTGTTAAGCTAGGTTGGTTACTACCATGGTTACTACTGTTTGGTTCTTCGTAATACGCTGCTGCTTATAATTAAGTATAGCACTTTATTTGTATCTTATACATTGCTACATGTGTTATTTATTACCTGTGCAATTTCGCCCATTTAAATCCAAATCAAATCCTTCTCTACACTTGCATGTGTAGCTACCATCCACATTTAGGCAAGTATGTTCGCAATAATGATTTCCACTGGCGCATTCGTTAATATCTAAAAAACAAAACTTATAAATAAGAAAAAATATATTGTTTGTGATGGTCGGTGCCCGAAAGCAATTCATTCCAAACCATAGCTATTTCATCTTTAACTATCTTCAGTTCTTGTCTTCAGTTCAGTTTACAAAAAGTAGCTTCATTCCTGATAATGCAACCCGAAACATAATTCTGTTCTTTCCAGGTCTTCTTTTTTCTTCTAATTTTTTCCCCAGGAGATCCTTGCCTTAAAACTTACTGTATACAGTTAGCCTGCCTTCTAGCAATGATGTTCAACAATTCCTTTTTCTTTTCATTTCTTTTCATTTTTTTTATTTTTTATTTTATTTTTTCCCTTTACTTTCTCTTCTCTTCTCTTCTCTTCTCTTCTCTTCTCTTCTCTTCTCTTCTCTTCTCTTCTCTTCTCTTCTCTTCTCTTCTCTTCTCTTCTCTTCTCTTCTCTTCTCTTCTCTTCTCTTCTCTTCTCTTCTCTTCTCTTCTCCCTTCTCCTCCCTTCTCCTCCCTCGTCCTCGCCTCTACGCTACTCTACTTTATTTTTATTTTTTTCTTTCTATCACATCGATCTATTCTAATCTACTCAGAGCCTTAACATTAACCTTAGTTAACCTTAACAAACATTGCTTTCTTATGAAATGAAGCAATATTCCGTCTTTCAATGCATTAATCAATCTCTAATGAAATGAGTAGCTATTTTCAAATAACCTTTATTCGACACTGCCAGGAATAATTATATCTATACTGCACAAGCGACACATATATAGTTGCTCACCTTCGCACGATTTTTGGTCAGATCCAAGATAATATCCTACATTGCAGGAGCAGCTATAACTGCCGATAAGGTTTGTGCAATTGTGAAAACATCCAGAAGTATGCTCAGAACATTCATTCACATCTGATTAAAGAAAAAGAAATACCGACAAACATCAGAAGCTAACTTTCTCCGAAAAGAACAAAACCGAAGGGGGAAAAATAAATTAGGAAAAAACTTTGTCTAATTATGGTGGACACCACACAATATTATGACCAGAAGGCTTACTACCAATCAAAAAGTGAAGCGAAAAGCTGCAGACTTGGGGTATTTTTATGACTTTACCTATGGCAAGCAGGCAAGACTTCGTTTCTTCAGTATTAAATCATGCTGAAAATGGGAATATACTGTACTCTGCAAGTCTTTGTATATTTGCTGTGCCCACAGGAAGATTATTGTTCTAATCCTGAATATGCTTTACTGACCTGAATTTTTTATACCGAATCTTATATTTACGTGAAATGGATTGTTCTTTCTTCAGCAATACAACGACAAATGTTGTTTTGTAGGGTCTAATCTATGCAGCTATATATTTATATGATTAAAGCCGTAGTTTGCTGCGTAGACAAGGCTTTCGTCAGAGAGAAACATGTATTTGAACATGTATATGATTACCGTAAATGTTCGATTTAGCGCCGCTCTCGGTTAAGCGCCGCTCCCGATTAGGCGCCGCATCCAGAAGCAGGATAATTTAATAAGCGCCGCACCAAAATTAAGATTGCAAATTTTAAAAAGCGCCGCGGCGCTAAATCGAACATTTACGGTACTTGTGTATGATCACTTGTGATGTATTAAGCTGAATTGTTTGGTTTAAAATTTTCATCTTGGCGCTGTTCTAATTTCTACTGGAAATATTGTTGCCAAGCGTTGGCCATATGTAGCTCAGACCATTTTTTGTTATCAGAATAGTAGAATACCAGAGGGTTATTTATAAAATGACCGGCAGTGTATATAACCTGACACACCACAAGAGGGACTTTTGGTTATACAATATACTCTAAATTAGAACGTTTATTTGAATCAGAGCCAAATGTGACGCACGGGTTTATACATTTTGGTACTTTCGAATTTCCCCAAAATTATTTTGATGGCGTTGATTTATTATTACTTACATAAGCTAAAATAGGCTAAAGAAATATGTTGTGACGACATTATTTTACATAGTTTAGTATAAACACTATACTGACTAGTCACTACGCCAGTTTGTTTTATGAAATATGACGTTCTGCCCTGTTAGGTTGTTTAAATCTCTCACCCTCACACGACGTGTAATCTATTGCAAGTCGATATCCAGAATGACAAGTACAGTTGTACCCCCCTGGGTAGTTGACACATTCTTGTTCGCAGCCGTGAATGTTTCCAGCACACTCGTCATGGTCTACAATGGAACGTTATTAACACAAATAAATTAACACTTATTTCTAAATTCTTGCGTAGAATGTAGAAAAACTAAATAATTTCAAAATTCATCATACTAAAGACTTTTAATACAACAAAATCTAATGGTTAGTTCAGAAATTGCAGCTTGATGTTAGTAATAATTGTCAGTTGTTTGCTGTACAAGCTGTGTTAGTTAGTAATATTAATAGTAATATATTCTGAGTATTACTAACTAACACAGCTTGTACAGCAAACAACTGACAATTAAAATCTAATGGATTAAGAAAAACAACTGTTGTTTGTCTGATGCTGATATTTCAGTTCCACGAAAAATTGTTAACGGTGCCTTTGAACTCTAAGGGCTGCGAGATTTAAAAGTAACTAGTCTACAAGATCAACATGCAAACTGTATATTGTGTATGTATTTAAAAAAATATTTAGCTTTAAAAACAATTATTTTGGGCGTATGATTACCTGTGCAGTCTTTCTTGTTGGAAGCCAAGTAGTGTCCTTTTGGACACGTGCAATTGTAACCACCAATAAAATTAACACATGTGCCTTGACAGCCATGAACAATGCCACTACTTGGATTACATTCATCGATGTCTGTAGAAAAGATGACAAATGAAAATAACTGAAAAAATGCTACAGAAAGGACAATTGAGAAATGGAGAAATTAAATAATAATAATAATAATAATAATAATAATGGATACTTTATTACATGTCTTTTTAGATAATATACAATTGTAAATCTCGCTTATTTAAGGTAATTTACAATCGGCTACTTGAATCAACACTAACAATGTATAACTAATAACTATATATAACAACATAAAACAAATATACAGCACAATAATTTTAAAAAGTTAGCAGTTCAGGATTTGTCCATTCCTTGTTTCGGCAACAGAATATGTAATAGGTGGTTCTGATTGCGATCGTCGTCATTCTATTAATACAATATTTTTGGTGAGTCTTGTCAAGATTAAGATCATTTAGCATTTCTGTGAATGTAGAACATTCTGCTGCAAAGACACCAAGGCAGCTAATCGATAGGTTTACAAATTTAACTGTTCTGAATTGTTCACTTTGACTTTTTTTAATAATAATAATAATAATAATAATAATAATAATAATAATAATAATAATAAACAATAAGCTGAGAAGATACTACTACTACTACTACTACTACTACTACTGCTACTGCTACTGCTACTGCTACTGCTACTGCTACTGCTACTGCTACTGCTACTGCTACTGCTACTGCTGCTACTACTGCTACTGCTACTGCTACTGCTACTGCTACTGCTACTGCTACTGCTGCTACTACTGCTACTGCTACTGCTACTGCTACTGCTACTGCTGCTACTGATAATGATAATAATAATAATAATGGGTGGCAGGGAAGAGGAAGAAAGAAAGAAAGAAAGAAAAAAAAATAAGGAAGGGTGGGAGGGAAGGAGGAATTAGGTAGGGGGCAATAGAAAATGAAAGGAAAAGAAAGCCAAACAAAGGAATAATTACATAACAGAAATTTTATTACCACACATTCTTCTCAAGTTAAACCAATCGGAAAAATAAAACAACAAATAAGAAGTATTTTCATGAAGACAATCCATACTTTTTGAATTATAGTATTTTCAATTGTTACCTGTGCAATTGTTTGTCAAATTTAAAACCGGAGAAAACCCACTGTTACATGGACAAGAATAACTGCCTGGAGTATTAATACAATGTGTGTTGATGTTACACGTGTTATTACCCGATGAACACTCATTTATGTCTAAAAAGAAGAAAGATATACAACTTATTTATGTGGCCTTTGCATATTACTTTTAGGCCCCAAATTGTTACGTATCCAGGTAGATAAAGTCAGAACAATTTCTGTGACTTCTATTTTAATTGCTTTGTTTTCTATTTTTTTAGATAGTGATATTTATGCCAGAGCACTATAAGTAATTTTTAACGCAACATCATTCATAAATGCAATTTTCGAGAGGCTTTGTGATTGACATGATTTTCGTTTTCGTGTTTCCAATTTACCTTTACACGTTCTCTGATCTTGAGCAAGGTAGTAGCCTATCCGGCAAGTACATCTATAACTTCCGGCAGTATTACGACAGCCTGGTTTGTAGGTGCAATTATTTTGATTACTACGACATTCATCAATGTCTAAATGTAGAAAAAATTAATAAAAACGCAAATAAGGACTTTAGTATGGCAAAAATCATAAAAAGAAAACAGAAAAAGAACAAATCTTGATTGTCTTACCACTACGACATCGCGAACCAGTCCAACCTGCTTTACACGTACAGTTGTTGGGTGCAGTACAAGTGCCGTTATTCTGGCAACCTCCAGTGCATATGGCTAAAAGTATAGAGAAATACTCGATTGAAAAATACAATCTTTTTTTACCCTTCCATATAGGTTGGCAGGTTGCTTTCAATATCTTCCATTTTTTATCTTAGTTTTTGCTTCGTTTTTTGTCAAATTAGTTCTTAATCTTCGTTTGAAGTAGTTTTTTGGGAGCCAGATCACTATATAGTAGAGTGTTTCTTAATTCGAAACCATGCATTCAATTGCTCAGGCAATCAATCTGTACTAATCTCCTCAGCTGAACGGTGACTGTGCTGTTATAACAGACATACACGGCTGCATTAATGGTAATGGTTTTTGACGACAAGTCCTATACATAACTGTACATCGAATTCTTGTACATGGGACCACTTGTCTTTAGATTCCACTTATATTACGACCACGCTTGCCAGAAACGAAAAAGGAGAGCAACTTTGAATTTAAGGGAAGATAAAAAATACGGGAAATATAAAAAGTAAGATAAACGGAGAGCTCGAAGAAAGATATTTTAAATCGATATTTCTTCAACTTACAAAAGTTTAAACATATAGTACTATAGGTATATACCAGAACTTATGGTTACCACTGAAGAAAAATTATAAGATGTAAAGTAAACACCGAGCAATTTGAAGGATTTGACAAGTTTTAAAGGCTGGCCATTTATTACAAGGCAAAAGTCTTCAGTCTTCTCGATTTTAAGCTTCAAACGATTAGAAGATGTCTCAATCGAATTTACTTTATCTTGAATTGTGTAGAGGTATTTAAATTAATTTATGCATTATAACGCGCCTTCAGCTTCATGCAGGCGTGTTTTACCTGTGTTTGTTAATTGTTGACTCTGTTTGCTAGGTTCTCTCATTTCCAATCGAATTAATTGAAATAAATACCAAAACAGCCCGAACTAGTAGTCTTGCATGCATTGAGATGCCGGCTTCTATGGCTAAATCAGCTCTATATAGTCGTATGCAATATTCAGTTTGGAAAACACAATTATTTTTGAATTCTTTGTTAATGCATTTTCAAAATAAACGAAATTTTTATGCCTATATATACTTGTTCAAACGGATCTTTTAAGATGTACCAGTAAATCTTAATTTCGATTTGTGTGTTCGAAATATTTTGCTCTTACAAGAGAACTTATTAGACATTTAACTAAAATGTAACAGCCTTATTAGGTGGCCTACAGGATTTCAAATAAACTATAAAAATATAAAGATGTCGATGCAGTTAGCAGATATACGTTAATGCCTTACGTGTTGTACATTCATCTCCATTTGCTTTCCATCCTGTATAGCAGACATAGGTGAATACTGTTTTCGGTACATAGGTGCACTTATTTTCATAACACGTACGATATACGTACCTGAAACGAAACCTGTAGTTAAAAAAGTGCATCATCCGTCGTTACGCGTAAAATTATAAGTAAAATATGGACTTTGCAATTGCCATTAAAACGCCATGGCTTGATTGCATGGTTGAAAATAAGACCAATAGTGTTTTAACTACACGTATGCTGTTGTCGGCCTCTATGCATGGCTTAGCCTAAAGACCTACCAACACTTTCGAGGCGAATCGTTCTACATGACCTAACGTTGATTAACAATTTCTTTATGTAAAAATTTTAATCTCGACGAACCGAAATATACGAAAATTTACAATATACCTCATTGAGCTGATATGGTTTAATCTTAAGCACCAGGCTTGGGACGGTCTGTCTGTCTGTCTGTCTGTCTGTCTGTCTGTCTGTCTGTCTGTCTGTCTGTCTGTCTGTCTGTCTGTCTGTCTGTCTGTCTGTCTGTCTGTCTGTCTGTCTGTCTGTCTGTCTGTCTGTCTGTCTGTCTGTCTGTCTGTCTGTCTGTCTGTCTGTCTCGTCACGAGCAGACGTGTGCGGAATCGCTCCGCAAATTTTTGAGTTAGATCTCGACAAATTTGTCTTACTTTTGATATAATGCATCACTATCTTGACTACGAAGACGATAGTGATTGTTTTCGCTGGGGTGGATCAATAAACGATCTGAAAACGTTTGTCAATTTCAGGTCTTCGACAAGTAAGACGTTTTGTACCTCAGCAAACTTCAATTACAATATACATAGAGAATAATAATACATGGATGTTTGGAAATATGAAATTTATTTCGAGTGTTGACCAGGATGTCTCACGCGAGTGAGCGAAGCGAACGAGTAAGATATCTTGGTCAACACGAGAAATAAATTTCATATTTCCACACATCCATGTATTGTTCTGTTTATTATATAAAAAAATTGTCCTATTGACTATAATGCTGATTCAGCGATAATCGTTACATGTGAGCCCTCACTTACGTCATACTCGACAACTATTGATGGATTCACAGAAAGTCGAAGATACATAGGGTCAGAACAAATATATATCGCTTTTCAAAGAACATGTTCAATATAGCATTCTTCGTAAATTACGTGAAGTTCTAGGCTATACTACACGAAATACAATAACCTTTAAATAAACACTCTACTATTCCCGTGCGCCTCCGAGTTTGTGTTTACAATCTTTAACTTCGCTGACGCTCAGACACTTTAAACTAAAATTTTAAACTACCATGCTCCGTAAATTTCGTGTTGTTCTAATTCTTCTTAAATTTTGTGGAGTTCTAAGCGAAGCGTTTCGAAATATCAGCATTCACAGTCAATTGGAAACGCGGCTTTCAAATTTCACTCACCCGTCAAAACAAAGAAACATGAATATCTCCGCAAATGCGCAGTAGCGGTTGTGATTCATCCTTAAATTAGTATAATCGTATTCCTTTTACTATTGATGTTGATAATACTTTTGATTTACCTACACTGGAAGCCTTGAATTATCGATTACTCTTAACAATGTAATAGCCAGTGAGGTTTGGGGGCAAGACCCGATCGAGGTAACAATGCAACTGCGCGGTGGACACATGCATGCGTAGCATGCCTATTTTTTTTTATTAGTGGGGAAAAATCAATAAAACATTCTATTTTTATAATAAAAGTCAATTCAACCATTGTTTGATTATTGTGATGTTGTGTGGGACAATATGCCTTTGACAACAGCCCACAGACTGCAAAAGCTGCAAAACCGTGCGGCAAGAGTGATTACTTGTCAAGGTTATGAAGTCAGATCTAATGAAATAAGACAATTAAAATGGAAAAATCTTACGGAAACACGAGATATGCACAAGTTAATAATGATGTATAATGTAATATAAATAAGTTTTGTGGAAACACCACGTAAACCTATTTATATTACAAAACCCTAACCACAAAACGTATTTATATTACATTATCGCCATGAAAACTTTCAAAGAATTAATGATGTATCTATACGAGACCATTTTAAAATGTCTACCATTAATGATACATATTCCCTGCGAAATACAAAGTTGTGTCTTGTTTTATTTACCTCAAGTACTTACTGAATTCTTAAAATTTTTTTTGCATATTTTGGATGTAAAATTTGCCAACTTCGTAGCACCGCCACAAGTATACAAAAATTAATTAGTGAAATTCCTTGATATTAAATGTGCAAATTTGAATATACTGATTATATGAAATATTTTAATTAAAGGTTGACCTGTGCCATTTAGGGGTGGGGGGCAATTATATGGCATACTATAAATCTATATGTGTTTTCCTATGGTTATACGATAGGTTTATAACGATAACTCATTAAGAATAGCGGGCTAGAATGAAATAAGCCAGTTGCTCGAGTCTGAGGTCGCTGTTGCCCGACTTGACTGGTTCCCTCTGACAAATGAGGACTGCAGCGTAGAGAGTATCAATATGGATTAAGGAGGCAGGCAGGCAGGCAGGCATGGTCTGTACTTATCTTCTGGTACATACCAGAGACAACATTCAACTTTATTAGTCATACGAACAGTAATTTCTAATTCTATTTCTACTTTTATTTCACCTCAGTCTCGGTGACTATCGACCGATAATCACCTCGACTTCGGTGACTAAGAAGTCGAGGTGATTATCGGTCGATATATATATAAATTCGCAGATGTGCTCTCACAGCCGGCTTAACCCCATATTATGGTTTCATAAGAAGTATTTGTACCAAGTTCTATATGAGAAATTAATAGTAGTCTAAAAGAAAAGTTATAGCTGCATGCTACTTCTTTGTCTTACCGGTAAACTGATTTAGTACCACCAACGCAATGACCCCAAAAATCAAACCATCTACACGTAGTCGAGCGAATTGTTCGTCTACATTGCTTTCTCACTGATGTGCATTCTTTTACATATGTTGTCGACCTCACTTCTCTAACATTTCTCCTGTTAATGGGAAAATAACATTACATAGCTTAAAAAACATAACATAACATAACATAACATGATACAAATATATAACATAGCTTGGACCTTATTCAAAAATGGCTGCCGAATTAACATTCTTTTGATGTGCGTAAAGTAAAAATTCTTTTGGATTTCCAACACGAAAACGAGTTCATAAGGGATAATTTATATGTATGTAATTAGAAGTATACTTTATAAAAATCTTGTACTTTTGTTGTAGTTTGCCAAATAAAATTGTTAATAGAACAAAAAAATTACCCAAAACAAGAACAAATGTAGTCAATTAAGATAAGTTTTGTGGAAACACCACGTATAATATTTATTTGCTAAGCTTTCGGCCTGTTGACTCAGGCCTTCATCAGAGCAAAGAATTAAAGAACAAATGTGTTATATTTACGGTCACACCAACTGGACGTTGGCGAAAAAAGCTAAAGCTAGGTCACTATACTTTGCTAAATGAAGGTTAGATTTACAATTTAAAGCAATATTTAAGGCAAAATACCACCATTCTTGAAGTAAAAACGTTTAAGTCTACAACTATAATCCAACAGATGATACGTTTAGTTAACTGGAAGAATGTTTGATCACTTATAAAGGAAGTCGAAACATATATATATACTATATTCAGTAAAATGTAAATTACTACAAGTGTAAATATTTTAAATAAATATGCATGAAACGAAATAATGGTAAAGATTTTAAATAGCCAATGACTATGAGGTAAATAGAGCCTCTATCTCGTTGAAATAAGCATTCTTCAAGCATAGATGAAACTGCAAGGCTACAAGAAAATGAAGTTACGATCTAAAACCTGAACTTACCCGCCTGGCCTTAAACTTTGTGCAGCCGCTGACGCCAAAAATGCGAACAAAACCAAAAAACACAGCTCTCTTTTTCCCACAGATGCTAACGGCATTGTCGTGAAAAGGTGTTCGCCACAAGGTGTTGGTCAACTCGATCTATACCTCATCTTCTCTTGACCACGGTTTGGTCGAAAATGGTCGCTAGCGTGTTGTCACATATATATTATTATACAAACAGACAATGTTATTTATTTGACGCAATGATGCGTATACTGAAAAAATTAACATGGATACAATAAGAATTACATACGAACTATTTCCGTGTTTATATCTAATTATTGTCCCTTGTTGTACGATGCTTTTATATACTTTCAGCTTAGTTCATTTTCCACCATTAGACTAATTCTATAGGGTTACCGCAGTATAACCAGCACCAAGTGAAACAAATCATGTGCTTTATTTTGATCGATAATCATAGAGTCAGACATTTAAACTTTCAGCTACTGACGCCAAAATGCCAACAAAACAAAAAACCCAGCTTCCTTTCTCTTATGAGTACTGCATGTTTATTCGGTTTTCCTTGTTTTGGTATAAATGGGAGAATGACAGAACACACGAATACCATTCAACTTCATAAAATAGAAGTCTCAGCAGGACTTCCTATCATACAAAAACAATGTAGATGCCCATAACTTATAATTTACATAGCTCGGCTAATGGGAATCCAATTAGATATATACAAAAATACTGTAGATGTCATGTGCTTTATTTTGATCGATAATATACAGTCAGACATTTAAACTTTCAACTACTGATGCCAAAATGCCAACAAAACAAAAAAAAACCCAGCTTCCTTTCTCTTATGAATAGTGCATGTTTATTCGGTTTTCCTTGTATTGGTATAAATGGGAGAATGACAGAACACACGAATACCATTCAAATTCCTTGATGTAATTAGAAAATAGAAGTCTCAGCAGGACTTCCTAATCATACAAAAACAATGTAGATGTCCAGAAGGTAGGTGCCGAATATAATCAAGACGAGTCTAACATAACTTGATAATAAAACATAAACATTGAAGAAGTTAGACAACGAACACTTGTTCTGACTTATTGCTTTCAGTTGCAAGATCATGAAACAAGAATATAATTTGCAACATGGAGACAATAAAAATTACAAACTATTCCCGTGTTTGTGTCTGATTATTATACTATCCCTTGTTGTACGATGTTTTTATAATAGAATTTCAGCTTAGTTCATTTTTGAACTTCAGTTAAATATATAATAGGGTTACCGCAGTATAACCAGCACCAATGGAAACAAACCAATCGTGTGCTTTATACAGCACGAAATTTAAACTTTCAGTTGCTGACGCCAAAAATGCCAACAAAACAAACAATATATCTGCTGCGCAGATACAAAAAAACAGCTTCCTTTGTCTTATGAGTACTGCATGTTCATTCGGTTTTCCTTGTTTTGGTATAAATGGGAGACTGATGACAAAACACACGAATACCATTCAACTTCATAAAATAGAAGTCTCAGCAGGACTTCCTAATCATACAAAAACAATGTAGATGCCCATAACTTATAATTTACATAGCTCGGCTAATGGAAATCCAATTAGATATATACAAACATACTGTAGATGTCCAGAGGTAGATACCGAAAATAACCCAGAACGAGTCTAACTTATAACTTGATAATAAAACTTAAACACCGAAGAAGTTAGACAACGAACACCTGTTCTTATTGCTTTCAATTGCAAGATCATGAAACAACTTATTGCAACATGGAGACAATAAAAATTACGAACTATTTCCGTGTTTGTGTCTGATTATGATACTATCCCTTGTTGTACGATGTTTTTATAATAGAATTTCAGCTTAGTTCATTTTTCAACTTCAGTTAAATATATAATATAGGCCGCAATATAACCAGCACCAATGGAAACAAACCAATCATGTGCTTTATTTTGATCGATAATATACAGTCAGACATTTAAACTTTCAGCTACTGACACCAAAATGCCAACAAAACAAAAAAAATCAAACAGCTAGCTTCCTTTCTCTTATGAATACTGCATGTTTATTCGATTTTCCTTGTTTTGGTATTAATGCGAGAATGACAGAACACACGAATACCATTCAACTTCCTTGATGTAATTAGAAAATATAGAAGTCTCAGCAGGACTTCCTAATCATACAAAACAATGTAGATGTCCAGAAGGTAGGTGCCGAATATAACCAAAACGAATCTAACTTATAGGCCTAAGTTGATAAAAATAAAACTTAAACACTGAAGAAGTTAGACAACGAACACTTGTTCTGACTTATTGCCTTCAGTTGCAAGATCATGAAACAAGAATATAATTTGCAACATGGAGACAAAAAAAATTACGAACTATTTCCGTGTTTGTATCTGATTATTATACTATCCCTTGTTGTACGATGCTTTTATAATAGAATTTCAGTTTAGTTAATTTTTCAACTTAAGGCCTGGCCAAATGCTTTCAACATTTCATTCAACATCGTTCAACATTGTTGAATTCAACATGTTGAAAGCGTTTGGCCACCCCTGTTGAGTGATGTTGAACGGTGTTGAATGATGTTGGACGAAATTTGAACATGTTCCAATTTTCGTTCAACACACGTTCAACATTTCTATTGTTCTCAAAATGTTGAAAGGTGTTGAACGCATTTGGCCACATTTCATTCAACTTTGTTGAACAGAGACATGCGCCATGCGGGATATTGTCGATTCCAGCTTTTGTGGTAGCCCCGCGTTCAATTAATTGTCATTCATGAATGTTGAACGATGTTGAATTAATTTGGCCACTCGTGCTTTCAACATTATTCAACATCGTTCAACAATGTTGAATGATGTTGAATGCGACGTTGAAAGCGTTTGGCCAGGCCTTTAGTTAAATATATAATATGGTTACCGCAGTATAATATGTACTTTATTGATTTTAAAAAACGAATCTGTTTTCTAGAAGATGGAGGCATGGTAACTAATTAGGGCACAAATTTGAAAGGTGAGTCCATGAGAACACCGCTGCCAAACGTTTTGCACATGCGCGACGTCCGAGCTCGTCCCAGGCTCGTCCTCAGAAAAAGAGCGGGAAAACACTGAAATATTTGGACTTGTCCAAGAGTCCGACACAAGAGTTAAAATTATACCAAAAAGATAAGGTAGGTAATTTGCGCATGGCTTCTTTGTTAATATTGTAACATTCTGCATGAATTTACCCCTTCGTAATTTTCTTTACCCTTTTTTTAAAACACAAATGAATAGTCGAGTCTTACTTAGTCTTCACTGTTTGGTTGTCGCCACGGCTAGTTCCCACTTCTCTTGCAGTGTTTATTCTAAGCGAATTCACGCATGCGCAAACGTTTGGCAGCGGTGTTGTCCATGAGTGTTTTGTATACTGAAACAAATGGTGTGCTTAGGATAACTACCGTATGACTTCTGCTCACCGCGTGTTATAGAAATACTTTTAATTCTCTTCTTATTTATTGTCTTGCATGTTTTCCTAGTTTTTTGCTGTTTATCGGGCTATAGCCCTCGTCGTGAACGACCCCTAATGCATGTCTCGGCAGTCAGCAGGACTTCCTAATCATGTTTCAGCTTAAATGAATATGTCACATGCCGAATATTTCCGTGTTTATAGTACCAAAAGCTTTATGTATACCATATGGATCTAGGGTGTATTCATGGTTTAATTCGAAACCAGTTCTTGGTACAACGTCTGATCAGTTTTCACCTTTAGACGCCCTAGTAGACCTTTTATAAAATCTTTTGCAGAGAAGTCCACAATGCTGAACATTACCTTCAGGGGGGGTGTGTCTAGTCAGCAGACAAAATATTTCAGTCAGCACCCATGAGTATTAGTACTGACGAGTGACAATTATGTGGCAGTCAGCAAAATTGAGTGTACACCTGCAAGATTCTGAGGATGGCCCTGGACTGTGCTCAATGTTTTTCCGCAAAGCAGAGCTGTGTCCAGAAAAAACCCTGTTATGATAGAGAAATAACTTTTGAAGGACACCAACTTCAAAGAACACCCAATTTCAGCAGAGCCTCCTTTCCCCTTCGCGGCCTTGGAAGATGTATATATAGGAAGCTTTGCCTGCATGGTAGGTCTTGCCCGAAATTCGTTATCCCTCCTGTTTTTGGGGTACACATCACTAATGTTCATAATTTCAATTTATTTGGATTTTTTTTATTCTTTAACGATAATCACTTTGAAGAACCTGAGTCTTTATAATGCAGGCATTAAGTTGGGAATCGGATGAAATAGATAAATCACATAATTATGAATACCCAATCTCGCTCCCAGAGCCCACGTTCCCCTTACTCAGCGGGCGGGAAACGAGAGACTCTGGGATAATCCGTTCACGCCATCACAGGATTCTTGTTATCCGGAAGAAGAGTTATATAGAGTTCACTGTGTTCATCAGTCAATGAAATATCGATGTGAAACGGATTATTCCATAGTCTCTCGTTTCCCGCCCGCTGGGTAAGGGGAACGTGGGCTCTGGGAACGAGATTGATGAATACCAAGAATATAATCCCCGAGCCCGGGCGTAGGGCCGAAGGCCCGGTAAGTGTGCTAATCTCAACACGCGTGGACAAGCGTGATATGCGAACGAATTTCTGTGATCTGAATATATAATAATAATAATAATGTCTTTATTCATCAGATAAAAATACATATCAGATGTTACAATAAATTATTTTAAAACCTAAACAGCTAAATTATACTTAAATATTAGTCTATTAAAAAAGCTATTTTTAAAACGTTCTGTATTTATTTTTGGCCTTATGCTCGATCTATATTTGTATGTGTGGACCACTGACCTCTATATAACTGGACTGCGGGTGCCCCACGAAAAATGGCCCAATTACACGCCATCAGGCGCCATCTTGCAGTTGTTAGGTCTGAGCTTCGAAATTGACCAATCACAGACATCCATACATGTCCAATACTGTCGCATTCATCACGGATCGTAAACTAAAGGTTATTTACCATCCGTAATCTATATTTTCGTTTCGTGAATTCATACGGATCGTATACGGATGGTAAACGTTATTTACGATCCGTAATCTACATTTTCGTTTCGTTAATTGCGTCATGCTGCGCAGCCTGCGCTTCACGAATGAACTCCAGCTGAGCTACAATATTGCATCCTCACCAAATGACCTTACCATCCGTACGGTTCGTACGGATGGTACGGATTGAAAATACTTAATTTACGATCCGTTACATCCGTCAACCACCAATCAACTGCAGCTGAGCGACCACATGACACCCTTACAAAATTAAACAACTTACGATCCGTACGCATCGTACAGCTCGTATACTGATTACAAATACTTCATTTACAATGGGTAAACCAAATATCGTAACTTTAAAACCATATTAACAATCCCCTTGAAACGTTAATTTATATTACAAAACGTACACATGAGGATTGCCTCGTTCTAAAAAAACCTTGCAAACGCTCAAGGAATATGAATTTATATGACGTCTCTTGTCATATATACATGATGATTTATACAGGATTGCCTCGTTCTAAAAAACCTTGCAAACGCTCAAGGAATATGAACTTATATGACGACTCGCTTGTCGGATATAGTTCCATGACAAACGCAATCGCTGTATGTTTCTTATTTGTATCGTCGACGGCTTCAGTATAGTCACCTATCAAAGATTATGTAAATGCGTTCGACGCATGTCCACCAGTAAATGGTGAATGAAGATTGGTTTATAAACATAAAATTATGGTGTAACGAATTATCAAAATACAGTGTCTAAATTGAAGGTTAACCTCAATGTTTTTGACAACGGTGATCCCGCATTCCCGTTCGTTCGTTACTTCGATTTGAAATATGACCGGTAGATAAGTCAGGTTATTTTGGTTAGTTTTGAGGTGTTGGAAGATTCTAGGACGTTCTGTGTAAGATACGAGATGGAAAGCTTACGTGTTAGTGGACAAACAGATAGCGATCTGTCCTCAGCAATTTTCACTATTTTGTAGAATATAGTTATACACTACGCATTAACTCCAGTGAACATTTTACTATCTAATTAGCTTCTTTTAAACACGAAGTATTATATACATCTTTTCGTTAAAAGACAGAATTTTACTTCAACAAGTACATTTAACCCAAAATTAGCTTTCTAAAGCATATTATACTATACAATCTGCAGCAGCAATCAGGTGAAAGTTCCAGTTCTATATCTATGATTGGCAAACAAAAAACATTTAACGGTCGATTATTTTCTGTTAATTCCACTCAAATTGTACGATTTTCATCCAAGACCTTCACAATAGGTAGTTCTTCCCAAAAAAAGGTGGTCGAACGGGATCGGAATCAGTGGGCGGACGTAAAATGCGAAAAACATCGTTTTTCCTATGCACTGTCTATGATTTTTGACCGGTTGAGCCGCCATCTTGGATTACTCATGTTGGCGCGCGCGTGCGCTATAAATTATATTACAGTCAGCAATCTAGGTCTCCTATTGCCTATATCTGTTGCAGAGCCACATCAGCGCGTGGGTCTGGGTACGAGAATGGACCGCTGTTTTAAAATATGCGCCCACGAATCACAGAAAAGACTCAAAAGAGCGGGAAATTGTAAACATGCATAAATGAAAATATTTCTTAGAAATTCAACTATTTATTTATAAAGTTTCACGAAAGGCAGGATATCGCCCAGAAAAAGGCCTTGCAAGCAAGAAAAGGTAAGGAGAATGTGAAAGGTTTATAATAGTAATATCTAAAGTTATTTAGCTTTTAAACATACCTCCAAATAAACGATATCAATAAATATTAAAAGTGGTACTGCTGAGTGGTGCTTTTAATAGCGGCACTTGTGTAGAAATTGTAGTTATCCAATTGTGATAAATGAGCTGTTACTAAAGATTTATGACCCTTCGTTCGTGGCTTTCGTGAAAGCACCTGCAACAATGTATATAAAACATCATTGACCTATATACTGACCTATATATATATATATATATATATATATATATATATATATATATATATATATATATATATATATATACTAGAAGTTACTATCGCAAGGGAAGTGCTGCCTCAAAAGCCATGGGAAGCTTAATTTTTTATACAATTTCAAAAGTGAACCCTGGGATTGATTATATAAATTGTAACAGACATACTGTAGTAGTATGTACACATTTTTTCAATTATTTTAATTATATTCTTTAAATACAGCAGACTTAAAATTACAAATAACTATCACTTAATTTGTCTGAATATAATTGGCAAGGCTTTTGACTGCATACACAGTATACTACATACATTATGACTATGTGTTGACATTTGGTAAACAAATTTATGATAAATCACTGTCACTATAAATCATGCTTCTTATTGTGACAAAGCTGTCAGTGGAATCCGGGGGTGGCTGATATGTTATGGCAAAGCAAGCACGAAACAAATAGGCACTGACTAAATAAATACCAGAAATGGTATGTAACAGATGTTCACAGTATTTGTTGCTCCATTGTTTATATTGTATTGCACATGTTCACGACTCCACATATACTGTAATTGTCGTTTGGGAATACACAACTGCAACCACTGTATTTTATTTTCTCAAAGAACTTGTAATATTGTATTTACTGCATACCAAATATGGTTATTCATGACCACACAAATAATTTCCATTGTCCACTGAATTTTCACAAAGTGAACAATTCCATTGTCCACTGAATTTTCACAAAGCTGAGGAAAATAATTTCTTGGATACAGTTCCATGTACAGTTCATTACATATACAGTGTATCCACATACAACTTTGTGCACGAATCCATTTTATACAATACCCTGGTTGTTATGCGTGTTTTCATTGGTTGTTGCCCATGATCTATTAGAGGACAGACACATGGATCACGTCAGATCATGTCAGCTGACTTGCTTTTTTCTTTCTTCATGCCCCCAATCCAGCAAGAATTATTGTGTAATTTTTATATTGTATAAAACAAATAGATTCCATTTTCTTGTAGTCTGTTCAGTTAGATGCACAGAAGCTAGACGTCACAACGTGGTAAGAACATCAGTGACCCACCCGACTGCGTCTCGTGGGCCACTTTTTTGTTCTTACCACGTTGTGACATCATCTGTGCATCTATAACTGAACAGACAACGGCAAAATGGAATCTATTTGTTAAGTAGAAACCACTGTAGATTATTTCCTCAAATCCAAGTCAGATGTTGGTAATATAATTATTTGTGTCGATCACTGATCGACATGTCTCAATGGACGAGTTCTTTGACTTGTCTTCTAACCAACGGCAACAAACAACAGTTGGTAAGTTGTTCAGTGACAAAAAGCCCTCACGAGGAATGAGATCATTGTTAAAAGCATTCAAATACATGTTGTCTCCTTGTACTAAGACATTGTCGATGGTTGTCGAGTTCCACTCGATAACTGGAATAGTTTGTGCTGTTAACAGCGCCGATAAACTCATGAAAGAGCACTGCTTTCCTCGAGACTGGCCACTGAAACCTTCATGGCCTTGATGAATACTTCCACGAGAAAGTAAAGACATGATGTATTTGTTCTTACCATGAATTTTCTGTCGAGGAAGAACTTCGAGAAGCTGGTAGCGGAACATGCGCAGTCACATCAGCTTATATATAGATGATGTAATGCTGACAGACAAACATTAAAGACAAACAACAGCGATGAGATCTGGTCGGCTATACATAGCTCGGAAAAAGGACTGGGCACGAGGCAATGTCAAGAATAGTGTGCTGCCTCCCTTCGGTCGGCAGCAATTATGTATATATATATATATATATATATATATATATATATATATATATATATATATATATATATATATATATATATATATATATATATATATATATCTATATATTATATATCTATATATATATATATATATATATATATATATATATATATATATATATATATATATATATATATATAGGTTTATTAGTTTATATATACCTTATATGTAGGTCATTGTTAAACGTGATAAACATCACTCTTTGATAGAAGAGTTCATCTGTACATAAACGTTATATGTATTACTATAGTCATGTAAATTCCTGCCTTCTCCAATCAAGGAACTGGCAGGAACATTGATTTTGGGACTGGGGGTAGGCTAGGACTGACTATGCAAAACAATGGCTAAGCATTGTAGAACAATGTGCTGCCCATTGTTCTAAGGCAAAATGGCACAATGTGCAGTTCAAGTGTGACTTGGGAATGTGTATATTTACATGGTACCAGAATGAGTTCTTTTCAGAATGAAACTCATTCCAGTATTATTATGTGTAAACATCCTTTAATTGTAAACATGAACAATTGCCCTAACTTCTGGGGTGTACTGTGCATGTTTATATGGAGAGAGCCAGTTCTCTAAGGTAAGATTACCCTCTAGTCAATGGTGTAGGAAGATGTGAAATATTGGGAGGGTGGAAGGCTATAGCAAAGTAAAATTTGGGGGGGTGGGGGGGTTAATTTTTGGGTGTCAGCAAAACATTAAAAATTAATATATACACTTTATTGTTACCAATACTAAGGACTATATACAAACTAGATGCATGGTATAATATTGCTTAATCGATCCTCTGTTAGTACTCCTGTCCATCCATTTGCTCAGCTATACCCATGCAAATTGACTAATAAATAACCATTAACCTCTTAGTGTTGTACCCAGTCTCTTGTTTTGGCTCCCCATCTCTAAAATCAACAATGCCATGACCTCGGCCATAACACTAGCAATCAAAGCAGCAGCTATATAGATATGAAATAGAATGATGAAACATTAACTACTCTCTGTCTCAAACACTTAATACATGTAGCTCTAGAAACACATAATACTGATAATAGTGATATATATTAAAGGAATTAAAACCACAGTTGGCAGACTAAACAGTTGGGTTTTTGAAGTGGGGGGAGATATTTCAGGCCATCCACGTAAAATGTTGGGGGGAGGGGGGGGGGGGGGGGTGGCTGTGGCCCATACACCACTGCCTCTAGTAAAAGAGCTGGATTTTACCTAGCTCTCATTTACATTTCTAGCCCTTTGATGAGGACTAAGCCCTTTATGCTTATGTATACAATACTGTAACTCTTTTCAACCTTCCTAGGAGGGCCAGCCCTCTTGAGCACCATTTACGTGGAAAAGATCTAGTTCTTCTAGCTTGCCTATAAAGCCCTTCTCTCATGTAAACCAAAACATAATTTTACAACAGATTTGACTGACAGGTGGAATAGAATTAAGATGAAGGAAGGGTACAATTTGTTGGTAACAAAGGAAAGTATGTAGGAGACTGGGAGTAGCCAGGGTGCTGTCAATGACTGGGTGAATCGAATTCCAAATCCACGAGACATCTGTGGAGGTCTGGATGTCATCTCTGAAACATCATTTCCAGGTACCATTATGAGAAGGGTTTTAAAGACTTAATCTCAATCAAATAGTAGTTACGTTGCCTAATTTAGTCATTTTATGGAACAACTACCCCCCCCCCCCCCCCCAAGTTTCTTCCTGCATTTCAACTTTCATGAGAATGGTCCTGATGACCATTGGGGCAGGGGCTATGTTCTGTTCAAATTAACTCAGAAATTTTCTTGCTATAACTTAGTTCGAAAAAAAGGACTCCGTAGCATAGCACCCTGACCAGTCAAGCCAATCAGTTTGCATCATTTTGTGCAAGGGTCAGAAAACAAATTCAGTCATAATTTTTTTTCTAATATGAGTACAATAAGAGACATGCACAGTGGTTATAATCAGTGTCTCTTTATACGTTCAAATGGATTATCTTCCAAAGTTGCCAACCGAAGCTTTTCTCCAATATCATTAGTGCCCAGCCCTCGGTTGATGTCTTCCATTGCCTTGGTGACGTTGCGTGGTTCGTTACTTATGATCCCATCGATCCCAGTCTTCAGAAACATTTTGGCCGTGGCTGGGAGATTGACGGTCCATGCATAAGTTTTGCTTATATAGCCATTCGAACTATCTCTGTATTGATTCAGATAGATGAGTCTGTTCTTGATTTTTTGTTTTTTCCTCGGGATACGATGGTTGGGGGTACCTTTGCTCAACCACATGTGCCCAGCCGGGACTCCTATTTTCTTAAAAGCTCTATGTATACCGTGTGGATCTAGGGTGTATTCATAGTATAATTCGAAACCAATTCTCGGTACAATGTCCGGTCTTTTCATCTTTAGACGCGCTAGTAGGCCTTTTATAAAATCTTTTGCGGTGAAGTCCACAATGCTGAACATTACCTTCAGCTTGCTCGACCGTTCACTATATAACGGAATCAAAATAATGTCTGCAAATTTCTCACCAGCTTGCCACAACACTTGTTTTTTCAAGTCGAATAGCTTTACATCGAACATAAGTAGAACGAAGTTGCGGTTAAATTTTGGACTCGAAGGCATTGTTCGTTCACGGATAGCTTTCATATAGTCCTTTGTCCAGTCCCATCGTGTGCAATTTCTGCCGTAATCGCCAGGGATGCCGTGGCGATGGTATTTGGGCGTGCCGTCTTGAGCGAAATGCACGTCCGTTTCGATGGCGTTTGCACCATAACCAAGCCACTCATCGATCTCTTTTCGATTGTTTACCATGTGCGCCATGTTATAAATTGGTCGAGCCGCATGAACCATTATAATCACGTTTATGATCACGAATAGTGAATACAGAGTAATTCGTGTCATGATTTTTAACGGAATTGGACTCGAAATGGTTCGCTTTTCTGAAGTTGTCGTCTGTTCACTATATTGATTCCGCGTTAGCTAAAATTTCTCTTTTTGGTCCTTGACTTTTCCTTCGTTTTGACCTACATTTAATTTCCAAGCGTACCAAATTTCCTTCTGTTTCTCCTTCCAGGTCCAGAAAGCTATTGGCTATAACTAGTTTTTTGGTGGTCGTTTTTTGGTGGTCTATTGTTTTTGTTAAATTTAATATAAACATTGATGAAAAACAAGAAAAACATTAAATATTAATAATAACAAAAAAATGATAACATATACTATTTGTAGAATATACTACAGTATGCATCGGCTGATAGTAGTAGCGGTAGTGTACAGTATACATTATTATAATAAAATAGAATGGTTTATTGTAATTTTCCGCAACTAAAAAAATCGATAATCTCATAATTACGTGTCGATTATCATATAAAATACATTAGGGTATACTACTCTCTTTTTGGGGGCAATAGGACTATTTTTTATATAAAATAAACAAAACAATACATGGACGTTTGGAAATATGAAATTATTTCTCGTGCGTAAATGCAGGATATCTCGCTCGTTCGCTTTGCTCATTTGTGAGATATCCTCCTGGTCAACACTCGAAATAATATTTCAACACATCCATGTATTATTCTCTCTATATATAATATTTACATATAATAATAATAATAATAATAATAATAACACTTTATTTAACCAGGGTAACTAGAATTACAAGCATAATTTTCATCCATGCAGGCCCTATAACAAGATTAAAATAATTAGAGTTTTACTATTTACACGTCTATCATACATTACTACATTCAATTATTACACACTAAGGATACAATTAAGATATTAAGACTACATATTAGTATAGGTAATCGCATGGAGCCGAGGAAAATTAAGGTTTAAATTCACGAGTATTTTCAGAATTTTACAAAATTGCCCGAGTCGCGAAGCGACGAGGGTAATTTGTAAGATTTTGAAAACACGAGTGAAATTAAACCTTAATTTTACGAGAACTCATGCGATTAGGTGTTAATAATATAGCGGGCAAAATTATTTAAGAGCTATATTATGTCCAGAAAATGTCCAAGTACATGTACCTTATCACGGTCGGTGCTCAGCAACATTCCAAATCTTCTTCGCTCTATCGCTGTGCCTGTTGCTTTCTTTTTGTAAACACAGGCAAACGTTCGTTAATTTTCTAGTGTATTCATTTTCACTAATAGTTTACACTAGCTCCTTCAATAGTTTAAATTAGTTCAAAGTAAACAAAAAAAAATTTAAGACCGAAAAAACTCATATGAGGTGGTAACGTGACGTTACATATACGGGCACATTACATATACGGGCACGTTACATATACGGGCATGTTACATATACGGGCACGTTACATATACGGGCATGTTATACATATACGGGCACGTTACATATACGGGCATGTTACATATACGGGCACCAGGGGGGTGGTAACCTAATGTTACATATACGGGCACCAGGGGGTGGTAATCTAATGTTACATATACGGGCACAAGGGGGTGGTAACCTAATGTTACATATATGGGCACCAGGGGGTGGTAACATGTTACATATACGGGCACCAGGGGGGTTAGTGTCCTAATGTTACATATACCTCCTGATGCCCGTATATGTAACATTAGGACACCACTCTCCTAGTGCCCGTATATGTAACATTAGGTTGGTGTAACATTAGGTTACCTCCCCCCTGGTGCCCGTATATGTAACACTAGGACACCACCCTCCTGGTGCCCGTATATGTAACATTAGGTTACCACCCCCCCTGGTGCCCGTATATGTAACATTAGGTTACCACCCCCTTGGTGCCCGTATATGTAACATTAGGTTACCACCCCCTTGGTGCCCGTATATGTAACATTAGGACACCACCCTTCTAACTGCCCGTATATGTAACATGCCCGTATATGTAACGTGCCCGTATATGTAACGTCACGTTACCACCCCTGCTCAAAAAAACTTGCAGATTGTTGAAAAAAGGTCTGTCCTCCGAGGTTCACTGTTGCTAAGTAACAAAGCGACCAATCACACGCAAGAACTGCTGATCGAGGAACCAATCAAGTGCAAGTAATTTTGCCCTGAATTACAAAAAAATGCCCTCTTCATTAGCCAATCATATTCGAGTAATTTTGCCCTGTATATTATTAATTAAGTAATATATCATACACGAGAAGCCGTTTATTATCTGATTTGAAAACACCGAGAAGTGTGTTGAAAAACGAGGCGATAGCCGAGTTTCTTAACTCACTTTGAGGTGTTTTTAAATCAGATAATAAACGGCTTTCGAGTGTATGGTATAACATCTCAAACAAATCAGTATTTAAAGAGAAATTTGAGGTAAAACTTAATTTATGGGCGTTTATTACCATATTTCACAAAAACGTCTCGGTAACTGATTTCCATTGTGTGTTTTCCTCATGAATTATTAATGAGTTTGAGATGTATATATACAATTAAGTTAGCCTTCTTCGTTGTGTAAAATAATAAAAAATGCCATATAAATAAAATTTAATAAAAAGTATTAGTTATATCCAACCACTTATGCTTCTTTTTCTCTCTCACCTGTAATTACTCTTTTGTAAGCTTGTTTTATTCTTATATTTTATTAGTTAACGGCTTTGAAGCCTGAAGACCAGTCTTAGTGTTTTTTCTGGCTAATGCCAGACGATTTTATTCAGCACAGCCACATGGACAAGTCCAGGCCTCAAAGTGTTAACTTGCTTTGTACTTAAATTTAAATATTTAGTTTTGCTGCGATTGTGATTTAGTCCCTGAAGATGTTGTAAGTAATACGACGAAACGTTAGATTTTAAATTATGCCTTTCCTTTTAGTTTTATGCTACCTTATGCTACCTGGGTTAGAGTTTTATCTAGAGATTACGCTTTCCGTATCACTCTATCTCTCTACCTCTCTACCTCTCTACCTACCTACCTACCTACCTACCTACCTACCTACCTACCTACCTACCTACCTACCTACCTACCTACCTACCTACCTACCTACCTACCTACCTACCTACCTATACCTACCTCCCCACCTCTCTACCTACCTCTCTACCTACCTCTCTACCTCTCTCTCTCTCTCTCCCTCTCTCCCTCTCCCCCCCCCCCCCTCTCTCTCTCTCTCTGTATATCCCCATCTTCAAGCTTCAGTGAAAACATTTATATAAACCAATCAAGTGACAAACGTTTTAAAAAAATTATTCACGTTTCGGGGCAAGCCCCTTTCTCGATTTTTATCTATACATATAGACACACATATATAAGATAACCTTATCATCTACCGAAATAACAATGAATTGTGTATCATATATATAGCGCTAGTTATAAGTTGTTGGTACAATATTATAAGAGGCACGTTCAAACGGATCATCTTCCAAAGTTGCCAACCGAAGCTTCTCTCCGAGATCATTGGTGCCCAGCCCTTGATTGACATCCTCTATCGCTTTGATGACGTTGCGCGGATTGTTGCTAATGATCCCGTCGATCCCAGCCTTCAGGAACATTTTGGCCGTGGTTCGGAAATTGACGGTCCATGCATAGGTTTTGCTTATATATCCGTCTGAACTATCTCTGTACTGATTCATAGAACTGAGTTCCTTCATGATTTTCTGTTTTTTCCACGGGATAAACCAGTTGGAGACGCCTTCGCTCAACCAGACGTGCCCAGCGGGAACCTCTAACTTCACAAAAGCTTGCTGTATGGCTTTTAAATCTGGAAGGTTTTCTTCTGAGTAGAATTCGAAACCAATTCTGGATACAATGTCTGATCTTTTCTCTTTGAGACGCGCTAGTAGACCTTTCATAAAATCTCTCCCGCTGAAATCCGGAATGCTGAACATTACCTTCAACTCGCTAGACCGATTCTTATACAACGGAATCAAAGCAATGTCTGCAAATTTCTCACCAGCTTGCCACAACACTTGTTTCTTCAGCACTGTTATCTTTACGTCGAACATAAGGAGAACGAGATTGCGGTTAAATTTTGGACTCGAGGGAACTGTTCGTTGACGGATAGCTTCGATATATTCTTTAATCCAATCCCAACGGGTGCAAATTCTGCCGAAATCGCAAGGAATGTCATGGTAGAAGTATTTGGGTGTGCCGTCTTTATCGAACGACACGTCCGTTTCGATGGCGTTTGCACCATAACCAAGCCAGTCGTCAATTTGGCTTCGAGTGTTCACCATGTGTGCTATGTTATAAATTGGTCGAGCTGCATGAACCGCCATTATAAACACGTTTATCATGAATAGTGAATACAGAGTGATTCGTGTCATGATTTTTAACAGAATTTGAGTCCAACTGGTTCACTTTTCTGAAGTTGTCGTCTATTCACTAGTTGTATTTTCGAACATAGTTAATAGTTCGACTGGGTCCGTTGTCCTAGATATATTTAACGCTTGAAATGATTAAAACAAACGGGACAAATTCTAATTTATTGTATGGCTAAATAATCGACAATTAATCATCTTGACTGCGTAGTAACATTGTTTGCTTGTCATGAAATTTAAATAATTAAGATTTATTCTATAATTGATAATTTAACATGATAAATGATGACAATTGACTTATAGCTACGATTTCAGATATGAATATTTTCTGCATGCAATTTTTTACAAAGAAGAATATAACTATCAAGTTACTTCAGGCATATAATGTCCCACATGCATGGACTCTTTACCCGTCTTGAAAATTATCGCACCTGATTGGTCAGTTGATTTTCCGCTTAGCAACAGGGTATATAGCAATCGAAATATAGTAAGGTTAGATATACTGCCGAAACAGAGAACGTAGGAATCTAACGTTTCGAGCGAAGGCCCTTCATCAGAGAAGGCCCACGTTTCTCTCTGACGAAGGGCCTTCGCTCGAAACGTTAGACTCCTACGTTCTCTGTTTCGGCAGTATATCTAACCTTACTATATTTCGATTGTTGTTTCTACACCGCCTACGCAGCACGCTACTTTTATTACACTATTTTGGTATATAGCAACCGGTTAATTCAATTAATTTTACGTCATTGCCGCCATGTTGGTTGACGATTTCGAAAGATTTTCATCATCTGCAATTATAATATCATCCAACATGGCGAAAATATCTTTGTCCTTCGAATCTCAAGGGATTGGTTGCACACCACCTATAGGCGAATTTCAGGGTTATAGACGAAATCGGAGTTTCGACGCATACAATCTGAGTCGCGATAAAACGTAGTTCATTTATAACATGAGGCTGAAGCCGCCGTAGTAATTAAATAGTAAACATAACACTAACATTTCTTAATGTTTAGGTATTCTATAAGGATAAAATTTGCATATCGATTATCCTTGACAAGTGTCTAAAAATAATGAACTCAAAACATGAAAAACCAGTCCTTCCCGTTATGCTTTAATAGACACGACTGAAATTGCATAAGGGCCCAAATTGAATAGGAAACTAATTTGCATGTGGGCCTAAATGAAACTATGATTTGGTCTATTGTGCAAAGGAATTGGCGGGCTCCCCACAATGTAAGCAATGGCAAACAGACTTGCTAGTGAGCCAACAACAGCAGAATAACGGTGTTAAACATCCAGAAACTGTATCTATACTTTGTTGATTTTAAACAGTACGTTTACTTTGAGGGGAGCTTGCCAGTTTCTTTTTTGAAAAGTGATGCGCGCGCAACGTCCTGAAACTCGCCTATTATCGCCATAACTTGACCTTTAACCCCCTGAGGCCTGGACCTCTGCCAGGCAGATAAAATACTAAAGACTCGTCTTCAGGCTTCAAGTAGGCGTAAAGAAACTTTTATAAACCTCATTCAACTTCATGGACTTCTTATTTAGCTATTCGGACTTCCCGCTCCCTTTGGCTTCAGTGGCGTAGCCAGGGTCTTGGGTTGTTTGTTGTTTGTTGGGTTTTTTTTGGGGGGGGGGGCAAGAACCTCGATCGCCTAGGGTGGTTCCGGGGGCATGCTCCCCCGGAAAATTTTGGATTTCTGGGGTCTCGAAAACACTATTTCCTGCATTTTAAGGCAAGTATTTAAGAGTAATCTGAAAGCCATAAATTACATAATTTTGTTGAAATCAAACCAGAACATGCATTTTGTACAGACCTTTCGTATTGTAATTTATAGCATACGCCTGCCTGCAATATATATGACACATCACTGTCTACTCACTTGGACTTAAAACGACTGTACCCCCTCTCCCTACATGTTTCTCAACGGATTTAAACTTTTCACGAGAACGGTCTTGGAGACCATTGGGGGGGAGGGGGAGAGGGCGACCCCCCCCCCCCCTTTGTAATATCATGGGTAATATCATGTTTGCTAAAATTTCTGCCGCGGTTTCCTTGTGTTCAGTCTTTGACATGCTTTGAATGTGAGATGACTGAATGACTTCGATGTGCTTGAAACACATCACTTGAAGATCTACATGTTTAGTGTTGTGGGCGCCGAAACACATCCACATGCTTCATTTAAATTTATTTGGTATATATCTACAACCTTCTTCGATAGCTCAATAATATTATGCACTTTACGACGTCAAAATCTTTAATTTGCATATCAAACAAACTAAAATATCTCAAGAACAAAGCAATGAAACGAAAAACTGCAAAAGATTTTATTTTAAGTGTTCTTTCAAATAAGACAAACTTAATTTTCATTTCATATAGGCACTTTAAGCCCGGGTGTTCCCATAGATCTATGGATGTCCCTGGATGTCCCAGTTGCCCAGATTTGCCTAATGCGAGTTCAAGTTAGCTTCTGCGCAATGAATCTGCGCGTTTTGGGCGGGAATCGTCAAGGAAACGAAAAACTGCAAAAGATGTTACTCTATAATTTTAATTGTTCTTTCAAATAAGACAAACTTAATTTTCGTTTCATAGGCACTTTAATAGGTATATGGTATGTGTAGAAATACATTTTAATGAGGTATATGTATATAGGATATAGTTGATACCGACAGGAAATTTACACGGTTGATCAGAGAAGTTGCATCTAATTTTCCCGTGCATGTTGATGAGGGAAAGATATATGCAAGTGGAAAATTAGAAGGATTTCTTTGTCTTCTAATTTTCCCTCATCAATATGTACGGTAAAATTAGAAGACAAAGGATAAATTTCCCTCTTGCATGAGCGATGAGGGAAATACGAGGTTTACATTCCCTCGGAGAACAAAAGAATCCGAGGCGATCATGGTATTATTTAAATTATAAACTATTTTCTGATAATTAATTGGCTTTCAGGCATTTTTAGCTTTTAATTATAGTTATTTCTGAAAGCTAGTATCCTTACACAATTTAGCTTAGCACTTTCTTGAAATTTGCTTAAGTAAAGTAGCAGAGGATACAAATAAAGGTTGTTGTTGTTATCTTATTAAAAATCTTATTACGACAATTTGAGAAATGCAATATGATAAAACAAAGCATAATTGACCGTACCGAAAAAGATGGCGTCTTGTACATTTAACCACAATCCTTTGCCACATTAAATATTGTTTTTTTGCAGAATAATCGGAAAATAGGGTTTTAAAAGGGTAAAGTTTGGTATGAATGAAATTCTTGCTTACTTAATTCATCTTAGCATGATAAACAATGTTTAGTTGTTATTTGAGCTGATTTGAGGCCGCAAAACATTATGGTTAAATGTACCGCCGCCATCTTTTTCGGTACCGTCAATTGGCTTCAAGTTTTTCTGTAAGTATAGCACACAGAGTATTCTAATTCTTTTTTGCAGTCATACTGAAAGATTTATGTCACTTCGCTTAGATTATAGAATTTACCAATTAATTATCCATACCATGGTCAGTCTCGCCCACCTTCAACCGTGGAAGCAAAATGGCCTGGGCGAAACGTTAGCGGTTAGTATAGAGAGCCCGCGGTCCTGTAAATATATAGGTCAGCGGTGGCGACCTACCAGTTGAAAACCATTGCCCTAAATCTTTGTCTCGTGTAGAGTTTCTACAGCTGAGTACTCAGGAACATAACCCGAGCGCCTGTGCTCGGGCGAGTACACCCAAACCCAACCCGTTGCCTTAGCGACTTGGTCCTTAAGATTCGCTATGACAATGTCGCCACTGTGAACACTTAGTTCATCGTGTTTTCTCGCTCTGTAGTTGCATCTGATCAGTAGTTCACTGCTCTTAATCACTGGCGTATGATGATCTTCTCTCATCGTTGACTTAACGCCTAAACTTGAGTTATTTGAGACGGAAGAACGTAATGTGGACACCTCACTTTCACTGCATACACTTGATGGCCTTTTCCTGAATAGGGTATGTTTGCAATCTATAGGCAGATGAGCAAAATATATTGTTACCTCAAGAAGCCGTTCTAGCAGTACAAACGTGAACCGCAAACGTGTAACCTGACCGCTGGACGTTGGTCACGTGGTTTCTAGCGGTTTGCGGTTATCAAGAAAAAACGCCAATCCGCGGTACCATCAAAGCCGTTGTTTGGAGCCTGGATGTATGGCATATTAATAGCAACAAAATTAGGCACGCTTGGGCGTACATGTATCTACTGCGGCAGACTGCTCGGGATGTGATGGGAAAAACCTTCTGAAATTTGATTGGTCCCGACTGAGAATATACTAACATCGGAAAACCTTGCATCCCAACATAGTATCTACTCGCACGCGCAGTAGATACAAAAAGTAGAGTGTTGCGTAGGCAGTGGCTTTTGGAAAGAGCAAAGTGAAAAGGTGATCGTCAGAGTATAAGATGTGAATTACATTGCCTGGGCTTATTCTGCTGACAGTTAACTATTTTTAAAGATAGAACTAGTTCCTGATATCTTCAGTAATTGTCGAATTTCTTTCATCTACCACATTTGTTATGCGTGTAGCCCGCCAAAATTATGCCTGTGGTCCGCCAAAATGATGCGTGCGCATGATCGTGAGTTCTATTAATATGCCATACATCCAGGCTCCAAACAACGGCTTTGATGGTACCGCGGATTGGTGGTAATAATCTTTGAATTTTCCCGTGCACGTAATCTCATGTTTTATTTGGTGCTTTGGCAAAGTAACTGAATTTTTCTATTTCGAAAAGAAAACCTTTTCTTAACCGTATATGCCATATTATAGAAACTCAAATTAAGCATGAGTAGGTCAGAACTACAGTACATAGATATATTATTACTAGAAATACATGAATGCAACAACCCCTCGCCCGCTTTTATGAAATGCTTTCTTGAAACACTGATTAAAATAAGCACACCTGATATACAGCCAATATAAAAACAAACAGATATAAAAACAAATGATAATCCTCAAGATCATTCAATCTATAATTTATGGATAAGATGCTAAACTGATTTAACATATCAAAGCAAAACTTAGATTTCATTATTAAATTCTGGTTGTACAAAATATGTTTTTAGGAGGTTTCAAAAGGGATTATTTTTAACAAGCTTTAAATGGCTTCCCTATGCATACATGTTTTGCAAAGGCAGAATTAAAAGTCAACAGCTCAAAAATTTCATTTATAATAGAGTCCGAGATAAACACAATTCGGTAGAATCGGATTCTTGAAAGCAGTACTAAACAGACAACGTTTCGGTCGAAAATTTGGAGATACAGCCAAAAAAAATTGCCAAAGCCCATGGCCATGAATGATGAGTATTTAATAATAAAAGTAATGAAGTAATGCCAATGAAAAACATCACGTCTACATAAGCTTATAAAGGTAGTGTTTTGAGTTAGCTTTAGTTAAGCTGATTTATGGTTTGGACGAGCAAAAGGAAAGCACGAAAACGTGAAGCTGTATATTGTTTAGGTTAAGCGAAAACTTGAAAAATATAACAAGAATCCTACCGTTATATTTGACCACGGAGTGAGTGACTGCAGATCGTGTTTTTGTTTACCATACGGCGTTTGGTTTCTTCAAGTTCTCTGGTTTCTCTTCAAGATATATTAAACGGGTTGTTTGTATCCTTCTTTTCTTCGTGCTCCATTTCGCTTCGTTTAAATAAACGAAAGCAAAATACTATTTGTTTGAGGAGTTCATAGTTTTCTTCGTCGCTAGTCACCAGTGTCCAACTATTCTTACCGCGTGACGTCGTACCAAACATATATATAAATATATCTATATATATATATATATAAACATTTCCCAGATTTCGTCTCCCTCGCTCTTTCTACACGCGTGTAAAGTGGACTCCTCGCATGTCGAGATTAGCACGCTCACCGGGCTCCAGGCCTTCGGCCCTCCGCCCGGGCTCGGGGATTATCCCTAAGAAGGCCTGCTAACTACGCCAGCACAATGTCTTGGTTGAGAGCGAAAATCTCTTTCGCCTTAGTACGTTCAGCTCTCCTATGCCTTAGAGGAACCAGAGCAAGAAGAAGAACTGTAAATATTACTTTAGACAATGACATTACCTTAGAGAATGTGGTGGCCAGAATAGTTTGAAGAAACAAAGAATAAAGTTACTTGATATGTAACATTTTTATTATTTACTTATTTTCACTATTATCTTCCTTTCCTTTTAATTGTAATATAATCTTTCTACTGTCATATTGCATAAATTTAAATAGACATTGACAAACATTTTATAAGCAAGTGAGATTATTATTATTATTATTATTATTATTATTTATTTATTTAAGGAGGATACGTTTTTCCGCAGAGCTGGTGGGGTCCTCCATTTACAGCTAAGACCTATAGGTGTTGATTTTACGGAGGGAGGAAAACTGGAGAGAGACCAACTAAACTCTACTCACATGAGTCCCACCCCGAGAACGGGGTTATTCCCAGACGGTCACCCATCCAAGTACTGACCCCGTCTAACCAGTGCAGAGGCAGCGCCCTAACAGTACACGCCACCCGTGCTCCCACATCGATTTAAGTCTCACCTTCGCAGACATGTCTATTAACGAAACTTCTTGGTACGAAGCCTTCTTCGTCTCTATTATTTTTTACCCAAAGCCATTCTGTATCGTCGGAATTTAACAAACAAACCAGTTCTCCTTTCCTTACGCTCAAATCGTCTGCGGCTTCTCTGTCGAAATCGTAAAGAACAATCAAGGGTGGACCACAAGATCGCTTTGAGAAATAAGAGTCTCTACCTGAACTGTCTGGAGTACTTTTTTCCAAGCCTGTGGTGTTGATATAATAAGAGTCTCTATTTGAACTGTCTGGAGTACTACTTTTTCCCGAATCTGTGTTTGTCGTCGAGAACTCGCGTTTTCTATACTCGTACATTTTGCAGTACGACAATGGAACATATCCTCTTGAAGCCGAACCACGGAGTTTAACGTAAGCCCAATCACCTCTGATGTGATTCACGATTCCCACCGAATCTGTAGACACTCGTAGTTCGTCTTTGAATTCCCTTGGTTTATAATCTTCAACAAATGTTACCCAGCTGCCGTTTGTTATTTCATTTTGATCTTCGTTGTCAAACGTTCTGTTTTTGGTCCGCTCTTGCGATTCTTCAAATTTAATATACAAAGTCTTTCGCTTCCAGTCTTGGGGATCTTTTGGTCTTTTGGGTGGCAGATATTCTTCCAATACCCGAGAATTTCTGTGTACGGATTTTGGACGGTTAACTAAAAACATATATGTATATACACTAACATTAATGTATTTCCCAATCTTACTTTTAACAAATAAAACAAAGCTTCGTGCGTATGTACTCTTATAAAGGCACGTTTGACGTCTTTTGAACACGAGTTGAGTAGAGGCACGAGGCGATTGTCGAGTGCCTTTACACTTTTTTCGTGTTCAAATGACGTCAAATGTACCTTTATAAGAGTAAATGCACAGGAGCGGTATGTTTTATTTGTTTTATACTATGAAGAGGAAAAACAAACTAAAAGTGGGATAGTTTTGAAAGTTCGCTAGCTTTTCCCGCCAGGTGACGCCATCCTAAGCCACTCCACGCCATGTTACGTCATTCATGATCTTCATATTACTCTTATTATAAGTGCAGGGGGCCCAGCCATGCATGCAATCAGAGCTTGCGTAGAGGACACACAGTATATAACGACTGAATATACATAACGGCAGTGGAGTAGATCTAGTTGGTTTACTCGTCTACTACAGGAAAAGTAAAACGCTCCCGCCTTCCACGAGTTTCCTTGGGATGTCACCCATTGGCAGTGACAATAATCCATTTGCCATGCCACCTGTTAGGCTACAATCTTGGACAATAATGTTGTAACACCCCCTCCCCCCGATTCAATGTTGACCGAAATGAAACAATGTTGGAATGGAGTTTCATATAACAACATTGAATGGGGGGGAGGGGTTGACTGTTACAACTATTATTGTCCAAGATTGTAGATAGCTAGATTGTAGATAGCTAGATAGCTAGATAGCTAGATAGCTAGATAGCTAGATAGCTAGATAGCTAGATAGCTAGATAGCTAGATAGCTAGATAGCTAGATAGCTAGATAGCTAGATAGCTAGATAGCTAGATAGCTAGATAGCTAGATAGCTAGATAGCTAGATAGCTAGATAGCTAGATAGCTACAATCTTGGACAATAATGTTGTAACACCCCCTCCCCCCGATTCAATGTTGACCGAAATGAAACAATGTTGGAATGGAGTTTCATATAACAACATTGAATGGGGGGGAGGGGTTGACTGTTACAACTATTATTGTCCAAGATTGTAGGTTACAACAACAATGGGCAGATTCATAGATAGCTAGATAGCTAGATAGCTAGATAGCTAGATAGCTAGATAGCTAGATAGCTAGATAGCTAGATAGCTAGATAGCTAGATAGCTAGATAGCTAGATAGCTAGATAGCTAGATAGCTAGATAGCTAGATAGCTAGATAGCTAGATAGCTAGATAGCTAGATAGCTAGATAGCTAGATAGCTAGATAGCTACAATCTTGGACAATAATGTTGTAACACCCCCTCCCCCAGATTCAATGTTGACCGAAATGAAACAATGTTGGAATGGAGTTTCATATAACAACATTGAATGGGGGGGAGGGGTTGACTGTTACAACTATTATTGTCCAAGATTGTAGGTTACAACAACAATGGGCAGATTCATAAACCTTGGTCATATTTATCATGCATATAAATAGGATAAGATTAAGATTTAAGACCCTCGATATTGAAGAAACTAGATTTCAGTTTTGAAACATCAATAGTGAGGATATGGAAAATACGACACTGCATATTTTCTAATAAAACACTCGCATCCCATATAATGAATAATTATTCTCCACCTGAGTACGCTGTCCCACAATAATTATTCAAAAATATTCTTTGTTGTTCCTTCTGCCCGTATAGTTAAAATATATGGCACCGAATTACACTTTTTATTTCAAGCCGAAACACAGTGGATTACGGAATAGGATGTAGAACTTCGCACTAAATGGTTTTAGATTAAACCCGAAGTATTATAACCGTATGTACGACAAGATTGAACATCAACAGTCTTGTTCTGAACAGCATGACTATATATAACTTGACCTGAATGACGTGAACCATTCAAAATAATTTTAAGATCCCATTTCTTTTCATAGAATCACAGTGTTGAACGACAAAAACAATCAGTGATGCTGAAGATACAACTTCAGAGAAAAATCACTTCGATATTATCCGTACAGAACACACATGCAGACAATTCTATACTATTGAATACAAATTATTGTTTAATGTTTTCCTGTATAGGTTTTCACTTGGGTTTTTACTTACGCCTTCTTGGAAATGTCGCCGTTGATGTAGAGTGAGTAGAACACAGACAGTTGTAACAAGCCATTGGATCACATTGAGCTACGGAATGTTTTGAAGTAAAGACGAGATTTTACGAGAAGACTGTATGTAGGTACGGCGATGCGAGGCTTTGTGATATTTGTGTTTTATTGTAAAGCTTGTGTAAATATTGCGTAGGAACTGACCAAGATTACCCACTATTGACGTCATAACGAGGTAAACGGTTTAAATCCCTTCTATCCGGAGTGAGGATAGAGCTCACTGGTCGGATCTTGGCTAACGACAGCCGTGATTTTCCATATAAATTCCTGAAATTACGACAGACTACAGGGTAGACTGGACGGTAAAACACAAATTTAAAATCACCTGTTTTCCTTATATAAAATATTATTGAGAGTTAGGGTTAGGAGTTTAATCGTATTTGGAATTCGGGATGTTTATATGAAAATTGAGCCATTTTATTCGTCAAAAGGAGATGAAGGCAGATTGAGTTGACCAAAAACGGCCCTTTTACTATTCTACTGTGGCAAACGGCAGACGATTTTATTTGTAGTATACGGAGACTCCTCAGTAATAATATTTTGAAGGTTGTTTGAACATGGTTTGAGCGGATACTTGTTCTCAGAGCGCGCGATCCTTTTGCCTGAAGTACGTATAGTTCCAGTCTTCTACGCGGTCTGGTCAATTCTAATCCAATCCAGCCCAAAAGACCGCGTAGGAGCTAGACTGAAACTATACGTACTTTAGGCCTACATGACTTTCAATCTAAAGGATAAAGGATAAAGGACTGGGTGGCTAATCATCCTTACTTGCAGCCAGCGGCTGAATTGCGAAGGACGCAGATCAACGTGGCCGTGTCGAGGCATATCAAAGGCGCTCCAGGCAGCCGCCATACGACACAGTTCAGACCACGGATCACAGCTAAGATGTTAGGTGTTGATTTTAGGGAGGGAGGAAAACCGGAGAACCCGGCAAAAAACCCTCGAAGCACAGGAGAGATGAACTACAACTCTACTCACATGAGTCCAAGCTCGACAACGGGGTCATTCCCAAGCGGTCACCCATCCAAGTACTAACCCCGTCTAACAGGGCTTAACTTTTTGGTGAGAGGCAGCGCGCTAACAGCACACGCCACCCGTGCTCCCTTGTGACTTCAATCTTTTCCCGGTGAATGAATAGCAGATACCACTCCAGTTATATATACAGCTCACTGAACCCGTCACGAAAAATGGGAATTTTAAATAGGTATACCCAAGGAATCTACACCAGTGCTAAAATGGACTGTATAACTAGATTCCAAGTCCTGGGATGGTGGAAAGTTTCTACTCTCTAGTCAAGCTACGGAGCTGCCAGTCCCGCAAGCCAGATTAATACTGGTTCCATAGCAAAGTGCTTGGACTAAGGCAAAATTGAATCTTGAAGGATTCCTAAATCTGAGTCATTTTCTCTTGTCAAGAATGTAAAGAGTAAATCGTCGACTCAGACAAACATGAATACTGAAGTCTTTGCGTCCGTCTGTACAAAAACTACAAATTGGAAACTAAGCTACAAAAGATCAGTATTACAAATGTATCAATTATTAAGAGAATATAAAAAGTACAAATATTCTGCTATTAAAATTTAAGTGTAACAATATTAACAATTCAAAAACAATTACAAACATTAAAAGATTTTTCGTTAGATTTTATGTTGACAATGACGTTTCTTCGTCAATTCTAATCACAACGTGCCCGTTTTGAAAAGCCACAGTTTTCCCAATTATAAGTTTATCTTCTTGTCCACTGCTTTCAATTCTGAGTACCAATAGCTGCGCGTCTATCTCTGCTGAAATCACACAAACTTCAGTTTCGGACGGACCGATTGTAATATTGAGAGAACTTCCTCTGTAACGCAGACCGTGAAGTCGCAATTTTGTCGCCTTTTCAGGGAGTCTCGGATTGAGTCGGATCTCCTCGGGATACAATCGTAGCCCTCCGTATCCGAAAATAACAGCTTGAAGAAAGCCACCGGCTCCGGTGATAAAGTTCACTGCTCCGTCGCCGGATGGGTACTCTGTCCATACTTTAAACGGTTCACGTACGTTCTTGTAGCTCTCTTCAAACGAGACCGACGCGTTTTCGACATTATCCAACTCCAGCCAACCGACCGCGAACATTGCCTTTGTCATCGCGGGACCGTCGGGATCCGTTCGTGGTTCGTAGATACTCAGGTCGTTCTCTCGGACTTGTCGGCTCATGTTGTACATCAAAGGATAGCCAAGTAAGATCACATCGGCTTGTTTGACCGTCACGTTTAAGTTATAACCGTCGTATTCCGGATGGTATTGGAGGTTGGTGTCGAACGGAATGCGCATGCGTTTAGCAATATCTGACCAGCTTGCTGGCGCAGATGGCACAACCTGTGACGCAAACTCGAGATTGCGTTTGGCGACCACGTTCGTAAACACCGAGTTGTTTACGTTGGAGTGGTACTCGTCAGGACACATGACCGCGTTGATGACGTAATCTTCTTTGTCCTTGTTGTACGTCACTCGACTGGCCCAGAATTCAGCAAGGCCCTGGATTAGAGGGATTCCGACTTCTTTGAGCCAATCAACGTCTCGTGTTGCCATCCAGTATTGCTCCACGGCGAAGCCAATGTCGCCATTCACGTGGATTTCGTAATTGGAGTAGACTTCTTCGGGACATACTGGGCAACCAGTAAAAGCACTCTCCCACGGAAACATTGTACCTTTGAGAATAAATAAATAGATAAACAACCAAGGAAGGAAGGAAGGAAGGAAGGAAGGAAGGAAGGAAGGAAGGGAGGGAGGGAGGGAGGGAGGGAGGGAGGGAGGGAGGGAGGGAGGAAGGACGGACGGACGGACGGAAGTAAGGAAGCAAGCAAGCAAGGAAACAAGCAAGCAAGAAAACAAACAAATAAACAAACAAACAAACAAACGAACAAACAAACAAACAAACAAACAAACAAACAAACAAACAAACAAACAAACAAACAAACAAACAAACAAACAAACAAACAAACAAACAAACAAACAAACAAGGAAGAAAGGCAAAGAGACACAAGCGAGAAAACAAACAAGCACCTAGGAAGCCTTGACTTGAGGACTAGAGGAAGCAAGGAAATAAACAAACAAACAAGCATCATCGTCGTTATTGTTGCCGTTGTTGCTGTTGTTGTTGGTGGTGGTGGTGGTGGTGTTATTGTTGTTGCTGTTGTTGATAACGTTGCCATCGTTGCTACTGTCGTCGTTGCTTTCGTTTCGCTCTCTATCTCCACTGCTGTCGATATTGTTTTGTGTTTTCTAATTAATTTCTTCCACCAACCTGTTACATTGTGACTCGCTGCATTCTGGCGTGCCGCACGCATGCGCTGATAACGATAAAGCAGAAGACTTCGAGCGATACTCGGATGAAGCATCAACAACGTTGGATACATCCACGTCTCAGTGTCCCAGAAAGAGTGACCCCAGTAATCGTTACTTGAGAGACTACCCGGGCTGAGTCCGTAAGGCCACGAGTCACTAATAGAGCTACAAACACAGAGGACACAAATGATCAAGAAATACAGTGCCTTTGTCCTATGTTTTTGCTGTATAAGCTGTCATAAGTTAAAGTGTATATGAAATGAAAATTAAGTTTGTTTAATTTGAAAGAACTCTTGATATTGTAAAGTAACATCTTCTACAGTTTTTCCATTTCTTATACTTCGTTCTTGAGATCGTACTATTTGTTTGATATGTAAATGATCACACTGCATACCTCACATTGTATATAATGAGTAACTGAGAAATCATGCATATCTTTGATATTAATCTGTTAAATCGCTTGAACCTGTGTTTGTTTAAAGTCATGAGACAAATACACCTACATGTCCAGTTTCGCGTGACTTTGTTCGATAACTTCAATTTTCTAATCTAATTTTCCAACAACTCATTATACAATGTGACGTATGCAGTGTGCTCATTTACATATCAAACAAATAGTAATATCTCAAGAATGAAGTAAGACATGGAAAAACAGTAGAAGATGTTACTTTACAATATCAAGAGTTCTTTCAAATTAGACAAACTTAATTTTCATTTCATATACACTTTAAACTCAGAAAAAAACTCTGAGCTCCAGACGGGACTCGAACCCACAACCTTCCGAATGCCAGCCAGACGCTCACACCATTGAGCCACTGGTACTCAGATGGTAGACCGAGGTTGTTTTCGATATTTATACGCCTGGGAACTAGTCAATCCGTTACGTATGTCACAAGCAGTAATACATGGATCGCGAATGTCGACTGCGCATCAAAATGACGCGTTCTGAGTCGGGATAAAACTTATTTCAATTTATAACATTAGGCTGAGGAATTCAGTACAATGAGTTCAGAAATGTAAATGAAAATGCAATTGAAAACTGCAGCTTTAGCCTGATGTTATAAAGTTAATTAAGTTTTATCCCGACTCAGAACTCGTCATTCTGATGCGCAGTCGACATTCACAATCCATGTATAACGTACAAATACAGTGCCGCTCACTAAAGGTGGTCGTTTAACCCTTTCAGTACTATACTATGAACGTACCTTGGCTCTCTCCTCCGCAGAGGTCCTTTTGGAGATCGGCGATTTTGGGGATCGTCGGAGATGTGTCGGAATCGCCAGCTGGACATAAGTAGTGCTTTATGCTCAGAAAGAACCTCTGTGGGGGGATGTACTCTAGTATTTTACTCTGGCTACCAGACGATTTTACTCGTCAATAATACCGGGATCATATAAACAGGACCTATATGAGGGTTATATGCGGGTTATTTTTGTTGGGTTTTTTTTACGATGGCTCATTGGGTACCTCTATGGAAGAAAGAAACAGGAAACGTCTGTGGAGACAATGCTACCCAGGCTCTTTACTTGGCGCTCACATACTCGCTGAAGAGTAAAGAGCCTGAACATGAAGTTCGTAGTCTTTGTGAATGATCGCCTTTCTGAAGAACAACTTCAAAGCCCGATGTTCAACAGAACAAACTATTAATCAAATTTTTCTCCACCAAGGAAATATGTGCAAATGGTCTATACTATGTTCGGCCATATTAGTACAATGGTCTGAGTAATTCTACAAAAGAACGTACCATGCTAATCAATATTATACTGTATTGATTATTTTAGTATTACAATATCGTGATTGCTTGTCGCGCGCCAGCACGGGAGAAGCTCTGGGGACGAGAATGGCAAGACACTTGAGGTATATGAGATACAAAAAATGGGAAATATTTCAATTCTTGTGTTATTAGTACAGTCTTCAATTCTCACCTTAATATATAGTACAAACTCCCGTACACTGCTTGTGCTAATTTCAGATCTCCTTCTACCTCAATGCTCGACTGTTTCCAAAGCTTAGCCCATTCCTCTGTGTGCTCTTGCAAGAGGCCCCCGACATTCTTCACGGCTTCCTGGTGAGAACTGAACGCGCTCTTGAGGTAGTCAATAGTATTCAAACTCGACACGATAGCAGTAATGAAATAAAACGTACGATTCTTGCGCGCTTCGACGACCACCGACTCTGGAACGATCGTCCATACAAGAGCCACACCGACCTTCTCGCTTGTCTCTTCCTCTGTTCGATTGATCTCGCCAAACATGGCTTGCGCGTGGCCGGAACTCTCTGCAGGAATATCAGTCTGAGGGACGTTACGAAATTCTATATCGCTGCTGTCATTCCCTCGATTGTTCACTAGGTTTATCTTCAAGGCTTCACTACCAGAGTTATTCACCCTGATTTCAACGACCATCAGGTGTTGTTGCCTTCGATGCGCGTACACCAGTTTCTCGATTTGAAATCCACTGCCCTTGATTCGCTCGAAAAAAACTCCTTTGACCACGTCTAGGGTATACATCGTTTCGACTACATTGCCTTGGCCTTCGGCTTCGAGAGAGCATCGTATCGCCGCTGTAGAAGGAACCCTCGCACGGTGACTCGGTTCGCGTCTTCGCCCGTTGTAAACACCACTAACATATATCGAGTCACTGTGCACTCTCGTCGCTAGAAATCCATTGCCTAGTGTCGCCATAAGGCGTTGATCTGTTGGTAAGGTATCCGTTGTAAACAAAGTCGCCGACATGTTGGTGGCAGTGTTCAAGTCCTGTGGACGATATCGCTGTATATCAAGTAGGAAGTAAAGTCTAATAGTTGATACAACAATACTCACTGACTTTATGAACGCTATTAATAAATGCATGATTGTTAACAAATGATATATGATACTGTTTGAAAGTGCGAGGTCTTTTATATCGCTTCATCACCAGAAATTTGGGTCGTCTGTGCCGCCGCTCTCCGGTAAGCGGCTATTCGCCTAATAATATAATTATGTATTCTAAGCGTCTTCTAATGCGTGTGATTCTATTGTATTCTAGTGTTTCTCATTATTCAGGTCAATGAGTTCTTTAGGATTCGACTAAATCGTGCATGCATGTACATATAAACAACCTGTAAACGACCACAAGGACAGTGAAATCGAGCAAGTTCAAACGCTCTTGGAAGTACTATGCTATGGACAAATGAGGACCTTTATGTGCTCTCGAAGTAGACTGACTCATGCCGAATGCACCGCGAGTTGGGCACTTCGCATGTCTTCGCATCGCCCGTAACGTTGTTGGTCAATTTGGCCAATTTCTAGCACCGGTTTACAAAGATTACTATGGCTAACACTATGGATAGTGGCATTTTCAGTGCAAAAATAAGACAAGCTAGGGAAGTACTTTGTCGTCGAAGTAAGCAAATGTTTTTTAGTTATAACTGTTCCTTAGTCCATGCTGAAGTCAGATGGAGTCACCGTTCAAGCAAAATTTGAATTATTATGTGCTCTCATTATTTACTGTTGAGAATCTCCATTACTATGGTCCTTAATACGCACGCGCGCCACCATCTTGTCCCAAATTTCTGGTAATGTTCAGTCAGTCACATGCTAAATTTGTGGCCTGGGAAGGCCTGCCTTTATAGATTCGCCGTTTCCTGATGGAGTAATGCCAACAATGAAGAAAGTTTTGTTTACTATGCCCGAATAGTTTGGTACTATATATTATTTACCCTTAATACGGGTGCGGGTACCCAGACCTGACTCGTACCCAGTCAGTATGCCCGTCGTCTGCATGCGGTGCGGGCAGGTCAGTGTATGCATGCTTGCTTATAGCTTGGGTTTTGCCGAGGGAAAATTGTTCAAAGTAGAATAGAACAAATAGAACACAAACAAATAGCATTGTGCCCAATGAACCAGACAATTTTAATTAATTAATATCCTAATGCAATGTTAATTAATTAATTAACTAATAAATTAACGTAGCATTAGTTAAAAGTTTACTAATTAATTAATTAAGGTGGTCTTATACAAAAAAAAAATTTTTCTTTAATAATGGTATATCTAAAGATATTTTTGCAGAAATATATAGGATATGTTTCACTGATGTTAAAAAGTTAAGTAAGACATACGTTGTTGCCATGGTAACCAAGCAACAACCCCGAAATGTGCTAAATATAGCACTTGCGGTGAAAAAGATTCAATGAGAACTAACGGTGTGACAAACGCCAAACAAAGGTTAGTGTAAAGCACACACACAGATCTATGATGTGAACCTTAAAAAAGTACAAAATTATAAATATTTTCGATAAAAATGTTATTTTTTTAAAAACATGGCTGATTTATATTCATAAGGCTACAAAACAAGTATTTTTTAACAATGAATAACATTCATTATGCAATATACTTCAGGTTTACAACCTAGATCCGTTTATATTACACAGCCTCTAAAAAATTTTAAAGCATTACATTAAATATTGAATGCGCTAGCGTTTTTGGCGTCCAGGTACTATTACCAAATTACGCAACTGAGAAAATCGTGTTTAGAAATTTGAAACCCGGCTTAAAACAATAAAACACAATTCCGGCAAAATGCATTTAAAGTTTGTAGTGAAAATCAACGTTCAAATTATTACCCAAATTTGTCCCTATGCCAACATAATCTAATTGTTTTGTCATTAAAAGGCCCCAGCTTTGTATGGGAGTCGGGCCACTGTCTGGCTTCTTCTCTGAGAGGATAGTTGTACACTGAAACGTGTATAAATAAACCATTTTGTTTCGACGTCGAGTTATTGTACGTACTGGTCTGTGTCAATTGTTCGTGACTATCTTAGATTCCTATATCTATAGTTTAGATGCATATTTTTTACGCGAAAGGTATGATCCATAACCTATTGGGTTTGTTGTTTACATTTTGGTCTGAATAATTATATTTGTCGCCGAGACGGAAAAGGAATGTGGCCCGTTTCTTCCTCGGCTTCGAGTTCTGCTTATTGTTTACTTTCAGTGGATAGTTTTTGTTTGGAGATGTTGAAAATGTTTAGAGGACTAGCTATATAGTTTAATATGTGTTTCAGAAAGTGTACAGCAAAGGGAAGCCAGCTTTAGATATTTAATATCAGTTAGTTGTTGTGAAAATTCTGGTGCCGTCTGAAACTGAATCATCTTAATTTATACGGTTTTTGGCGGGTTTGAAAAGCGCCTTTTCAAACTGTTTCTGTGACATCAGTGAAGATTATTTTTATCTAAGAAAGTTACCAACAGTCTGCCGATCATTTTGATAGTAACTCTGCTCAGGGAACACTTTGATATATGCAGTATAAGTACTCCGCAATAAAAATGGCATGAGCCGTAGCCCAATTTTCAACAACTAGGGAAATATATCGAACTAAAACCGCAAGTACAAAAGGGAAACCGAAATACAACTTAAGCGAGAGATTTTACAGTCACACTTATGTTTCTAAGTTTTAAAAATTGCTTGTCTTCGAGACTTATCAAGCTAGGGACAAATTTGTGTTTTACAACATGGCGGACGCTCCTAGTTTCCTGTCGTGACTGCCTCCCCCATTAGCTTGAAGCCAGAGGATCTGTAAGTTCTTCTACAAGATCAGGAGATCGGTATCATTGGTCTTTATGATGTCCTCACCAGCTAGAACACGACAATGTGGAAACTGAGAAGTACTCGGAAGCAGTTCCATGAGAGCCATGAAACACATCCACTCGTTGCAAAACTCTCTCGCTAATCAAGCGTTAACGAAAATACTCAAAAAAAAACCGCCCGCGATGAAAAAAAACATGTTTAGAAAAGGATATACGTCATGAAAGGAATTGTATAGCTTCTTTTTTTAAAGTTAGATAGAAGGGGGTAAATAGAGGCACAATTGGCGTCAAACGAAAAAAGATCTGCTCTGCGTTGCGATGGCAACGGACACCATTTTCAATATCTCGCTATAAAAAACGTATCGTTGGCGTTAAATTAGTGAAAATACTCAGGAAATACACTTGCCCATGGAAAGTTAGATAGTTAAGGATGTCTATTTCACAAAAACAAAAAATTCCAAATTTCGAATTTTTTTTGTATAAGACCACCTTAACGTAGCAGTAGTTGAAGGTTAAGTAATTAACGTTGCATTAATTAAAGGTTAATTAATTAACATAGCATTAATTAATTAATTAGTTAATTAATTAATTAATTAAATTGCGGTGCCCTGAAAGTTGACTTGCGGGCGCAGCTAGTTCGTTCGTTCGTTCGTTCGTTCGTTCGTTCGTTCGTTCGTTCGTTCGTTCGCTCGCTCGCTCGCTCGCTCGCTCGCTCGCTCGCTCGCTCGTTCGCTCGTTCGCTCGCTCGCTCGCTCGCTCGCTCGCTCGCTCGTTCGCTCGCTCGCTCGCTCGCTCGCTCGCTCGCTCGCTCGTTCGTTCGTTCGTTCGTTCGTTCGTTCGTTCGTTTGTTCGTTCGTTCGTTCGTTCGTTTTTCGTTCGTTCGTTCGTTGTTCGTTCGTTTGTTCGTTAGGAATCAATAGTATATTTTTGACGCGACATTTTTAACGCGACAATTTGAACGCCACAGGTCACCGCTTTTTGTTTCGTTCCCCGCAGGAACGAAACTGTTACTGTATTAGCTTTCCATTGACATCACAAAAGAAACTGTCATCACAGATGAAAATCGTCCAATCGTAGTGCAGTGTTATTGACATAACTGTGATCTTATCCAATGAAATCAAAATTCCACATAAAAAATTTAGTTGGAGGCGTGGTTAAACGCCAAAACGAAGAGAAAATATTGCTGATCTAGAGTAATTTGAAGACGTAAACAATCCCGTGCGAAGCGAATCATCAATCTTGTGCTGTAGAAAGTAGGAACTTTCCCCTTATGGCAACTGCACGTTCCAAAAGGTCAGTCGCACTGTTTCACGCGTGTCTAATAATTTTAAAATATAGCTATTTTATGAACAATGTCAATAGTTTGAGGCTAGAAGTTTGTTATCATTCATTTGTGGCCCATCTAAATGGATTATTCTGATTCGAGAATTAAACTATGACCTATGACGACGAAAATGATGATAGTCCGTTATTGACCTAATTTATATTGATCCGTAATTTTGGCCTTGGAAATTTATGGATTTGCTATTGGCGATTATTCAATAAATATACCGCGGTGTCATAAATAAATCATGAATTTAAATGCGACGTGCTAGCGTCTCGCAATTTTCCTGAGAAAGCAATTATTTTGGTAACGTTTTATTTTCCTCCTATAGACGGTCAGAAGAGTATTGCTACTGAATAGAAGATTTACGTTGCCAAAATAATTGCGTTCTCACAAAAATCGCGAGACCACGTCACATTTAAATTAAGTCGAATTTATGCGACTGCAAATAACCTGAAATAATCAATAGAGTCATGATCAGACAGCACAACGTCTGAAATGTGTGTTCGTTTTATTAGACGAAGCTTAAATTATTTTTTTGTAGTTTTATTAGAATCTTCTCGCTTCAGCTACCCTGGTCCCAGAGGTCCTACGCCGCCCGCTCACCAGGGTACGCTTCAGCATATTTCTAGTTTGTTTATATGCAAAACAAAAATCGTCTAAATTAAATTTGTCGTATGAAACGCAGGCGCGTAGTAAAAATTGTCGCGCCAGTCTACATGGGGGAAATAATTAGTTGAGCTAAAATTCGTCACCATTGCTGTTGAAACAGCCCCTCATAAACGACTGACCGGAACGAAACAGCTATTTCTTTTAAGAAATAGTTTCTTGTTAGCACTGTGTCTGGTTAATATCTTAATGCTACGAATTCATTCATTAATCTGAGCAGTGATTTAAATCTTATTTAATATAATAATAATAACAAATTATTAAATATGTGTCGACTACATGCATTTAATCTTGTCTACTATTGAAAAACTCCAAACAACCATGAGTGACCTTGAAGTACCAATGTCAGTAACCATAATTATCATAACCTTGACCCAGCTTGCCTAGCTTAACTTCGTGTGAGCGCTCTTGTCCAAACATGTTATTCTTCGTCGTTATCATTAACTTTATTTCAGTGTTTTGATTTTGTGTAGGGAGGAAAATCGGGGAATTTATAAAGGAATAAACCCAGACTGACATGTACTGATGTAATTTATTACCAGATGCTATAGTTGATCTGCATATATATATATATATATATATATATATATATATATATATATATATATATATATATATATATATATATATGGAGAGAGAGAGAGAGAGAGAGAGAGAGAGAGAGAGAGAGAGAGAGAGAGAGAGAGAGAGAGAGAGAGAGAGAGAGAGAGAGCCAGCTGTTCCAATGAAAAAACTGGACGCCATTTTGCATTCACATGGGAAGCTATAGTTCTCTAACCCATTGCAGCCTGGGATGTCTGACATAAATGGGTTTTTGGAAAGCTCTTTTAGACGGATTTCGGGTAGTCATCAGAAAAAAAATATATAAAAGATAGAGAGAAGAGAGAGAGAGAGAGAGAGAGAGAGAGAGAGAGAGAGAGAGAGAGAGAGAGAGAGAGAGAGAGAGAGAGAGAGAGAGAGAGAGAGAGAGAGAGAGAGAGAGAGAGAGAGACAGAGAGACAGAGAGACAGAGAGACAGAGAGACAGAGAGACAGAGAGACAGAGAGACAGAGAGACAGAGAGACAGAGAGAGACAGAGAGACAGAGAGACAGAGAGAGAGAGAGAGAGAGAGAGAGAGAGAGAGAGAGAGAGAGACAGAGAGACAGAGAGACAGAGAGACAGAGAGACAGAGAGACAGAGAGACAGAGAGACAGAGAGACAGAGAGAGAGACAGACAGACAGACAGACAGACAGACAGACAGACAGACAGACAGACAGAGAGAGAGAGACAGAGAGAGAGACAGAGAGAGAGAGAGAGAGAGAGAGAGAGAGAGAGAGAGAGAGAGAGAGAGAGAGAGAGAGAGAGAGAGAGAGAGAGAGAGAGAGAGAGAGAGAGAGAGAGAGAGAGAGAGAGAAACGAGCAGGAGTTGGGTTTAAAACACGAACTGCGAGTTTATTGAACTGCTTCAAAAACGAACCATCTGGTAAGTTCATTGGCGTAGTAAGTTTGAAAAATAAACTTGTCTAAGCCGAGAAAATCAAAGCTAAAGTTTATATAAATCAGGAGGTATCTTTATCACATATAAAGACAATGATTCAACTTTAATTTCTTTTGAATTTCCCTCATGAATTATTAATGAGTTTTTGAAATATATATATATATATAACTGTTCTCTCTAGAAGTCCAGTAAGGGCTATCCTTCAATATTAGGTTCAGGACTTTTCTCACATGCAGCCAAGTAGTACAGAGCCAAGTAGACCCCATTTCCTCCCGCTGGGAAAGAGGAAAACGCGGGGGATGGGGGAGGGGAACAGCCAAGGTGAAATTTTATCCCGATTTCTAAATACTTTAGAAATTTAAATATTTACAGTTTCCTTTGATTTTTTCTTCAGGAATTATTGGGTTTGAGAAATATGCTTGGTATATTTATATAGCAATTCCTGCCTGGGCTGGACTCCGATGATTAACACCAGGTGATTTGACTTATTTTTTGATAAGAGCAGCTGTTGATGGGTAGTTAATTTTTCAAGTTGACGATGTTAAGCTGTATCTGAACATGAAATATTCAAGGCTTTCCATTGAAAGTGAATAGTTCGGTTTACTGACAGCTGTTAGTGTTTACTGATAGCTTTGCTTGACATGACCTTGTGTGACATTGTGCTAGTTGGGACATAGAATCTTGGGTCTGTTTATGCGAAGAGCTGGCCAGCATTTTAACTTGGGGATAGTCTTTATATAAAAGGGCTGTATTTCAACTTGCATTTAGATGGGGATTTTCTATATAGTCTTTCGAGGAGGGCTGACCCACCATCATCATAACCTGTTTTTTCCCTCAATGGGGGGGGGGGGGGATAAGCAGGGGCAACTGCCCCCCCCCCCCCCCAGAAAATCCAAGATATGATTTTTATAATGTCACATTTGTTCCCAGAGCCACAGAATAAAGAACTAACTATGGTCGTTTATTATCATAACTCTGACAACGAGTTTTCGCGTTGCGTTCACGCTTTATCCCTAACTATTATTTTACAGTCATTTTACTTTTCACGAAAATGTTTGGAGGTTCGTTCCGAAGTTCACAAGTTCGTTGGGAAGTTCAAAGCTCATTTTATCACAAACTTTGTGACGAACTTCTGCACATTTTGGTGAAAAGTGACAAGTGAGTTGCAAATGACTGTAGTTGTCTTTGTAAATATGTAATACTGTAGTTTTAGACAAAATCTTTTGTAAAAATGAGAGAATGTGTCTTAAAAAGTATGTTTTAAAATGTTCAAAATTTTGCTCAAATATGATATCAGATCGCGGGAAATGCCATTTCAGAGACTCAATTTCAAAAATTTTCCGGGGAGCCATACCTCCGGACCTCCCTAACAATTGGGAAATCTTACTGCCCCCCTGACTAAAAAATCATGCCTACGGCCCTGACCGCTTTCCATTTTGCTCTCTCCGCACATCTCCAAATCAATCGACTTTCCATCTTCCTTGATGCACGCAGTCCTTCCACGTCTGTCTCGGTCTTCCTCGCGACCTTTTTCTCACTTCTCTGCATCTCTGCTGCCCACTTAATCAATTCATCGTCCTCGCACCTTCGCACATGACCGTAGCATCTTATTCTGCTTTCTTGTACCTTATCTCTCATCTGCACCACTGCAACACCCACTCGCACCTCTTCGTTTTTCAGTCTGCCCCTCCTGGTGAGTGGTGACCCCTCTTCTCGCCCTCCGCCATTTCATCTCCGTCACTTCCAGCTTGCATAGGTGCTGTTTCTTCACGGCCCACGTCTCAGATCCTTATAGAGCTGCAAGTCTAACCATCGTCTTGCAGATCTGTTTCTCAGTCAGTTTTACAGGTATCCTTCTCTCATATACATGACCCCGCTGATTTTTGTTCCACGCAACCCTCCTCAGGGACGTAGCCAGGATTTTGAAAGGGGGGAGCCGAAATCCAAATAAATTTTTAGGAGGGAGTCCGGGGGCATGCTCCCCCGGGAAATTTTGAAATCGAGAGTCGCTGAAATGCCATTTCCTGGCTCTTGGAGGAAGATTTTACAGACTCTAAACGGGTTAAAAAACGTCATATAAAATACTCAAAACACGCAAACGTCACATAGATACTCAAAATGCATACACTCAATAGATTGAATACACTGTTTACAGTTTATTTCCTGACACAATTCATATTGCATCAGTTTTGTAGTTACATGTCTGTCGGTCTGTCGTTTTATATCAAAAGGGGGGAAGCCCCGGCTCCCCCTGGCTACGTCCCTGACCCTCCTTGCTCAGCTTTCAGACCTCAGCACCGTTTACAAGAAAAACGTCTCGGCTTTCTAGAAGAGCCAGTCCTTTTGAAATTGAGCGCTGTTTATGTAGAAAACTATATACCAGCCTTTTTAGGAAAGTCAGTCCAGTTTTGAACGCCGTTTATATTGAAAGCATCTAGCGTTCTTAAGAAGGCCAGCACTTTTGAGCACCGTTTACAAGAAAGACTTCCAGTTTCCTTGGAAGGGCTATACTATAGTCCATCTCTGAACATACTCTGAAGCGCCGCTCAAGTGTAGAAAACTTCCAGCCCTCGTATGGGAGAGCTAGTCCTTTCGCGGAGCGCCGTTCTTAGTGAAAAACGTTCAGCGTTCTTGAGAAGGCCAGCACTTTTGAGCACCGTTTACAAGAAAGACTTCCAGTTTCCTTGGAAGGGCTATACTATAGTCCATCTCTGAACATACTCTGAAGCGCCGCTCAAGTGTAGAAAACTTCCAGCCCTCGTATAGGAGAGCTAGTCCTTTTGCGGAGCGCCGTTCATAGTGAAAAACGTTCAGCCTTCTTTGGGGACTCAGCCCATTTGATCACCGCTACAATTAGAAAATCATCCAGCCATCTTGGAAGAGCTAGCCCTTTTGAGCGTCGTTTGAAGGCGGGATAAACATTTCCCCATATAACACTTTGCCCGGTAACTCTGCGTAGCGGGATGAATTTTTATATTCGTTGCTTTATGTCACTTTCGTTGATGGTAATCATCTCAAATATTATACAACCCGCCAGGTAATTCGCTTTCATATAAACAGAACGTGAAGTTTATCCCCGCGAACCGGCATATAAACAGTACAGGCCCTTTGGAGATCGACCCGGCTGGCTCATCTGATCACCGTTTACAAGAAGCTTTCCTGTGTGCCGTTTAACGGAAAACTTCCTGACTTCCTAAGCAAGATTTTGGGTATAATATATATACTCAATAGCAAGGTCTCTCTTCTCGTACAAAGTACAAAGTACAAAGTACAAAGTACAAACAGAAAGTTGAAACAAATTTTACTCAGCAGATTTTTCTAACTGATAGAAAGGGATGGCTGACCTTTCTTGGAAGGATAAAGGCTAGTTTCCACTCAGGAAAATTTTCCACAGGATAGGAACGGACAGGAAAGTTTCCTTTGTGTTAAAGTCATTAGTTCCGACCGAGAGCTCACAAGACAAAGAAAACTTTCCTGTCCGTTCCTGTCCTGCGGAAAATTTTCCTGATTGGAAACTTGCCTTAACTCTCTTCCATATAAACACACTCAAATACCCCTGCTATTCAGTATTGTGCTTCTAATACACTGCCTTCCGCCTTTCTTCAACTTATTGAACTTAAACTAATATTTCAGAGTGTTCCTCAAGTGCTCTTGAGTAGAAAAATTTAAAAACTTTTGCTCTTTCAAACAGTTGGATATATTTCCTACTTTGTACAAAAGACAAACTGACAAAATAAGAATGCAAAAACTAAGGAAATCATGGAATGTTTAGGATGTATTACATGCATGCATGCATGAACCAGGACCTTAACTGGGTGAGTTTTGCTGTTTTGAATTGGCGTGGACGATTTCAGGTCGGAATTCGCAATTATCAAGCTATATTTTTGGTTTTGGAAGCTTCGTATGGGTAGCGTGCGTCAAAGAACAACGGAAGACATCGGTACACGAGAAAGAGTAATAGCTAAAAGAAAGAAACAAACAAACAAAGGAACAAAGAATAGCGAGATGGAAGCTTCTACAGCAGGGCAAAAAAAAATGCATTTAATCGTATTAATAACACCGTATTAATAGCAAGCGTTTTTCAATCCCGGTGCGTTTCAGCCAAGTTAAGCGCGATTAACTGATCGTGCTCAGTTTAATCCACCTCCTTGACCGGTGGTGCAAACTAATCGCGATTAATTTTATACGCCGATCTGTTTACACGGACATTTTAATAAGTCAGATGTGGCTCAGATCCCACTTAAATTTTGGCCGTGTAAACAGGGCTTTAGTCTATTATTTATTTTGTAAGCCCATCGTTAATAAAAAGATTGTTAAAGTCTTAGCTAACCCACGAAAGCGTCTTCGTGAAAACTAACCAATTTATGAAGTCTCCGCTATGATCACGAAACACACGAACAACGTTTTGATGTTCTATTTCAGTTCCTTTCAGCACTATTTATTCACACAGTCACAGGCACGTACGTAGCCAGGATTTTGAAAGGGGGGAGCCTAAATCAAAATACATTTTTAGGGGGATCCGGGGGCATGCCCCCCCGGGAAATTTTGAAATCGAGAGTCGCTGAAATGCCATTTCCTGGCTTTTGGAGGAAGATTTTACAGACTCAAACGGTTGAAAAACGTCAAAAAATACTCAAAACACGCAAACGTCACATAGATACTTAAAATGCATACACTCAGTAGATTGAATACAGTTTGTTTCCTGACACAATTGATATTGCATCAGTTTTGTAGTTACATGTCTGTCGTTTTATATCAAAAGGGGGGGAGCCGCGGCTCCCCCCTGGCTACGTCCCTGCACAGTCAAGTAAACGAACGCGCGTATCGAAGCGACTTCAACAGTTTTTCAGCCCAGCTTGCCGGAATGAAAACGATTAGCTACATGACATCGGACCGACATTTTTATCCCGGTTAAGCGGCCTGGAAATACACGATTATCGCCTCGAACTCACAGACGCTCTCTCTCCCCAATTTACCTGGGGGGGGGGGGGGGAGAGCAGCGGTTATACACAGGCTAGCTTTCCATGTAATCGAAATGTTAACAAAAACATGATGCGTTTTATATATAAAGCGCGCTAGTCCGATGTAATCGCCCCCTCTTTACAATCTCTGACGCAACAGTGATAAGAAATTCTCATATCAGGCCATATCTGTGTGATGTTTTGTTTGCTTAATAATTAATATTAATTGTAATCAAAACGTGGCGTGATGTTGTGTCACACTAAAATGTATTCCAATTCTCTTTTACCAAAACTTAAACTTCCTAGAACATATATAGTTTAATTCGAGTGAAATATCAAATATTACTTGTAATATATCCCCCACAATCCACACAACAATCCACACTGTTTTCATTTGGAAACGCTACGTTTTGAGACGATTTAATAGGATTTCTGTTCTATCCACAAGGTGATCCGGAACGGATCTCTACGAAAACCCTGTGCTTTGCGTCTGAGATTATCGTATATCTGTATCTTTAATCGGTAAAGCTGATTGCATACAACCGATATACAACCGATATGCATACAACCATATGATGACTGCTGGGCTCTTGCTCTTATATCCCCTTGACTACCAGGTCTTCAGTCTTCACTCGTCTGGCGTTAGCCAGAGTCAAATACTAAAGGTGTGTCAACATGCGTGCTTATAGGAGTCAAAGGGATATTTTAAAAAAGTCATTTTAAGGCTGCCAAGAGCGTATATAATATGCGTTCGATTTGACCCCGTTGACTGACAAATGGCAATTCAGCCACCGGCTGCAAGTCCTCCCCCCTTCCAAAATTCCGTCAACTGTCTATCAATAGATCAGGTGCTGTCAGCAATGTGAAACACCCACGGGCCCGCCTCTTAGGTGCACAAATGCTATCCAATAGGCGACTGCCTTCACAGTTTCAATATAACTCATAAATGTCAGGAATTTTCTCGTCAGTAAGTTTGGCGTTCACCACAGCGCGTTGAAAGCCAGCTATATTAACTATATTTATACTGATTCTCTGGCCCTACGCGAAGGAGGTATTTGATCGAAGGAGAGCTAGAGCTTCACATTGGACGACCGTTGCTGTTTTCGGACTGGTTCGTTGACAGAATGACCCGAGTTTCTCCGTCCTGTTTCGCCGCCATGCTCGCGTTTGTCTTTTTCGTAGGAGCCCGAGGTTCGAGTCTAACACCAGGCGGGTAAGCTGAGCTAAAGCTTTAACTGAAATATTGGCGGTATCGCCACAAAGTATGTAAGCGTGAAAAATTCTTAAATACGATATAAAAAGAAGGCGTGTGTGTGCGTGTATATATGAAGTGTTTATTATCACCGCCTGTTGTGATCTTTGCTTAAGCGCGTCCGTTTTAACGCTGTAATTACCGAAAACGCAAACAGCAATAAATACACAACGAAGTGACGCCTGACACCTTTAGTATTAATACTGCGTTGGCTGACTGGCGCTATTTGTAATATGTTTTGACGCTTGTTTTTGTTTCTCTATGCATGCCTAGGCCTATTCCTTGGCAAAGACACCGTCGTATTGTAACTTGTGTTCCATGACCTTGACAGAAGCGTTGTGCGTGTATTTCTGTAATAACTGATGATTTTTCTTCCATAATATATCTACTCGATCGTGTCACCATAGACCCTATACGGCATATTAAACTCCCTCAGCATATTAATAATTTTTATCGCAATTTCTCTATGACTGTATATGGCTATAGTGGTTTTATCAACCGCTGTCGTTTCGTACATCCAAATGATAAGTCGTTTTTATACAATTTCTCTAGTGTAGATTATCCTAGTCATGTAATGACTTTAAAATAAACTACAGAAATAGCCAGAGTCATATTTCACAGTCATTTACTTTGACTTTGTGCGTATAAGGAAGGACATATACTGGCTTCAGGCTACTGACTTTGTGAACTTCCCTTGTGCCTGCATAAAATGTTTCTCCTTACAGCCCCCAGACTATTACGCTTTACTCGTTGTTTGAAGCACGCTAACAGAATGCTTAATTATAGTTATACTTAACTTAAGTGGTCACATCACACCACCGATCACGCCACTTGTGTGTGCTTTCATTCATAATTTAACCTGTCTATCAATGAAAAACTCTTGGCATATATTTATCTTTTGATAAACGGAAGAGCATGCACATGCATGGCAGGAGCATTGACCAAAAATTTCAGGAGAATTTGTTGTACAGTTTTCGAGCTATGCATGCACTCTCAAAGTTTGTCATGGCTATTTAATTTCCGGAGAACTATAGACCTTATTCAAAAATGGCCGCCGAATTATAATTCTTTTATATCCATATAAATTAGCCCTTATGAACTCGTTTTCATGTGTGAAATTCAAAATAATTTTTACTTTAAAACGAGATCATAAGGGCTAATTTATATACACATAAAAGAATTCTAACTCGGCGGCCATTTTTGAATAAAGGCGGTTTTCCACTAAGGCGAAAAATGTCGCGTGAAGCGAATTTTCTTTTGTCTCGCAAGCTCTCGAGTGGAACTGAGTGGAGCCAAGACAAAAGAAAAATGTCGATTCGGTCGACAAATGTCGCCTAGTGGAAAACCGCTTTTAGGTCCATAAGAACAATGGATTTTTATTTTGTGACGACGTCGAATTTCAGTCGAATTTAATTGTTTTGGACGCGTTGAGCAGAGCCTGAAAACGATTCCTTGAAAACATGGTGCCGAATCACAGACAGAAGAAAAACATTTAATTCGAGGCGACGATAATTCGTCGTGTAACTCAAACACGCGCAGCCGATCCGCACGTTGTATCTAATAAACTACTAGACATTATATACACATTGTATCCAGTAAGTTACTGGAAATTGTTTAATAAAGAGGTTTTTAATGAAACCCTTCCCCCCCCCGAACCCCCTAACCCTAATCTCAAAAATGTGAATTTCCCGGGGGTAACCCTAACTTGAAAAGTGTCGGGGGGCATTAGCCATGGCAAACTTTGAGAGTTTACAGCCCTGTTTACATGGCCAAAATTTAAAGGAACACTCCACTCAAAATACAATGGGGGTTTAAATAAAAGATCGTACTGACTTTAGGTTACTCACGAAGTTTGAAAGGTTAATTATTTTTAGTTAAGGAGAAATCGCTCGTCGAATTCGGTAAAATCGTCAAACTTTCGACGCCATGTTGTCTTTCTCAAGCAGACGCGTATGGGTCAGCGGATTCTCAAATATGACGTCACTGAGTGCTTCTTCTCGAATTTCGAAAGGCAAACACTGTTCACTATGAGTGTTGTTACTAATTGGTTATCTGGAGACGATTCATCGAGTTCAAGTGAGTGTAGTTCCCCAAGTGAAGATCTAGACGAATTTCTCGGGAATTATGCGCAAGCCCATGAAATTCAGGGATATCAATTCCAGCCGAGACGCGATTCATACGCCAGTGAATCTAGCGAGTCTGATGGCGATGAAGATGACAATCATGGCAATATGGACAGAGCAGTGATACAGAACAAAGTGCATCTGTCCGACTGAGTAACTTGGACTGGTAAGTTTTAGTTGTCTGCCAATTATTACCTTACTTGTAATATTGACATACCGATAAAAACACACCAGATTCAATCGTACTTCCTACAGTATGCAAACACAGTCGTTTCACTCGTTTGAAAATTGAAACAAAAGCTTTCTTCATTATTTATATTAGGTGCACATGCGAGAATTGCCAAATAATGGACAGGGAAGTTGAGTGTGTCTGTTGTCAAGAAATTCAAGAGGTGTTGAATAAAAATGACGAAGTTTTTGAACAAGAGAAGCCGCCAATACCTTATTCATGTATAACAAATAATCCTGGATTTCAAGCAGTTTGTTTAAATCGTTGGGTTTTACAAGCTGCTTGGTTTCAATATAAACAACAATATGGAACAGAGGCTTTGGAAGGACCAGAGCATAAAATCAACCGTCATGTCGCCTATAGACAGTTAGTGAGGTGGTGTTGGGGAGTTATTGGGAAAGAGGTACGAGTTGTCTTGCCATCTTGTGCCGTGAGTTGTATCCGAGCCCATTTTCCCCCTCCAGGTGAAGAAGATGACTTCGAGTTCGTTGGGTTTCATTTTGCAGATGAGTGATAACATACTACACCGGTAAGTGTTCGGTGTTTATTTGTTCTTCGTGTTTCTCTGAGGATGATTCTGTAAAAATATAACATCATTCTCACCAAATCTCTGCTGTGAGTGACCACTGTGTGCACAAAAGTACTACGTCTATAGTCTATTTAATATTGTTAACGTTTCATTCTTGATTTGTGTCGGTCAATTACCTCTTGTTTAGGCGGTTTAGGAATTGGTGCTATGCATTTTGCTTGAATAACTGGCTCATAGTCAATGTGTTGCCCTCCCTTCACTAAAAGAACATCTTTCATCATAGAATTTATATATTCGTATGACTTTGGCTCCTTGATTGGTTTTGCCACCCAGTTTTTCCGTTGCTTTGGGCAGACCACATTAAACCGCTTTTCTCCTTGCTTGGTTCCCTTTCGTACAACTGTTTGTTTCCTGTTGACATGAGCGTTGTGATCTAGCATGGCAAGTTGCGTACGAGCCACCATTCCATTGTAACTAAAATGCTCTCGCTTTGGGGCATACTTTAGCAAAACTGAATGGTATTGCTCCAACTCACCAGTATGATGGAACTCGGTGAGTTTTTCAATATCATTCAGCAACTTCTTGTTGGTGACAATTTCCTCTAGAGCAACATGGGAAGGAGAACCAGCTTTCAGCCATTTAATGCTTTTCCTTTCTCTTCTAGACATTGTACAATGCCCACATTTCTTGAACAACTGATGACCAGCCCATCGATGCTTGTCGACAATATGGTAAAGAACGGATATCCACCTCTCCCGGAGCATATTGGGGTCTCCACCACAGGTTGATGCACACCACCATAAATGATTGGATATCGCCTGGATCCATGGCATCAGCTCTGCAAATGATTTTTTCTTCGCCTTTTTATTAAGCTTCTTAGTTACCCATTTCGACAAATGCCAAACATCATATTGATGTTTGATCTTGGGGCACACACTCCTCATCCTGGCTGTAATTGTAGTGTGCCTGTCAGTGGTCATGCATCGAACAGGAACTTTCTTCTCAAGAAGGGAATTTAGTGTTCTTTTGCATCCCTCATACTCCATTGCATTTGATGATGTGACTTCTGTTACTTGAACAATACTGAATTCAATCACTTTCTTGGTAGTCTCGTCCATTATGGTGTATGTGCCATATTTCGCTGAGTGGCCCGGGCTGTCACACCGTCCATCGCCACAGATATCAACATGACTGACCTGGCTTAGTTGTTGAACAATTTCAGCTTGACTTGACTTCCATTTATTGTTAACGACCGGAAGTAAATGCTTTTCTTGAATTTTGTAGTAATACGAGGAGCTCACGAACTGCACATTGAGAAATTTTGCAAAGTCATAGATATGTTGGTAAGTGTTACCGCTAAACAGAATGGCTGCAGGGATTAACAGGTTACCAATTGCTGCTCCAGTCATCAAAGGCTGTGATTGCCATGTATTTGAATGTCCGTGTAGGCAAGTGGTCTTAATTATTATCATACTACCTTTAAATTGTTTTGTTTTGGTTGTAGTAATGTTTCCACATTGTTGACAGAATTTGAAAAGTTTGTCAAGCTCACTTTCGAAAACAATCAATTTTTTTTTCCTCAGTGGGATTAACATTATCATCTTCACTTTCGATATCTTCACTGTCACTTGAAGGAGAATACATGGGAGAATCATCACTGGAAAAATTACCATCCAACTCACTGTCACTGCCTTGGTTCTCAGCTGGTTCTGGATGTGGTGAAGATTTTGGTGGTCCTGCAGAGTAACTGTGATGTTGCAGATGGCCTACAAGATTTTTGTCTTCAAGATGTTTGCCTGATTCTGTTGCACATTCTGCAGCATTTGTTAAAATGTTAGTGTCAGTCTGAGTTTTTACAGATCTAAATGTCTTGACATTAAAAGTACATGTTTGTAAACCAATTTCCTTTTTGTCTATGATTGTGGGTGAAGAAATTGCTTTAATAAGATTACTTTTTTCAGAGACTTCTTCATCCATGATAGAGACCATAGAGGGAGCATCTTCTGTGCATGTAATCACTGGCACTGTCACAAGCTATATAGAGCAATTAATTATTAGGGGGTAGAAATAAGGAGGTAACGTTTAACCCATTCTTGCCTAGGCCAGCTGCATCTGGCCCCTTCCCTCAACTGAATAAAATTGTCTGCCATTTAATAGGAATGGGTTTATAATAATTATTATTTCTTTGGGTGGAAGCTAAAATTAAGTTATATTTTGGTGCATACAAGTCCTTTCAGCCCTGTCTGCAGCCCTGACAGAAACAGGCATTGTCAGGCCAAATCTATAAAAGTCTTAAAAGGTGAAGTAAGTTGTACTAAAGATTTTATATTTTCATATAGTAAATTACTTTGGTTTAATTTCATATATTCCCAGATCTAACTTGATATTAATGCTTTACTTTTGGTCTAAACTAAACTAACCTTTAATATGTATACGAAAAGTGCCGTTTCTGAAGCCCTACCCCCCTCCAAGATCAACTTGCTTCCTTACCTCTCTTTCATGAATTTGTCTTAAACTGGAGGAGCGTGGAGGGATTTTCCTTTTTGCATGCTCAAACAGCGTCGGAATTGCAGATGATTTCAGCGTTCTTGGCTTTTTTCTACCACAGATTTCCGTAGCAGGAATAAAGCAATCTGGCGTAAAGTGAGCACTGCAGACGAACGAGTTGTTTATCTTGCGCGGGTTGTCCCTTCTGACATTTCGCAGCCAAATATTTTTCAGTGGCCCACTTGGAACTCTGTGGTACGTTATATCGGTCCCTTTAGTCTTTTTCCAACCGTTTGTACAATTGGGAGCCATACAATGCGGCATTTTTGCTAATTTAACAGTCGATTGAACACGAATAACACAACAGAGGAAGGTTTTCTAAATTCCCGCGATGGAGCGAAAAGCACTCAGTGACGTCATATTTGAGAATCCGCTGACCCATACGCGTCTGCTTGAGAAAGACAACATGGCGTCGAAAATTTGACGATTTTACCGAATTCGACGAGCGATTTCTCCTTAACTAAAAATAATTAACCTTTCAAACTTCGTGAGTAACCTAAAGTCAGTACGATCTTTTATTTAAACCCCCATTGTATTTTGAGTGGAGTGTCCCTTTAAGCGGGATCTGATGCATCACGGGATTGTTGTTGCCAAATGAAACGTTCGTTGGCAAATAACGATGTTGTTGCCAAATAACGATATGTTGTTGCAGAATTGTCAGTGTGTTCTGATAGCCCAATTAATGTTTTATTGTTGCCAAACGATGTTTTTGTCATTAAATGTTTTGTTATTGCCAACAAACGTCTTGTTGTTTCCATGAAATAATTAGAACCGATAGCCAGATGTTACATGATCGTTGCCAAATGTGTTATTTGATTTTGACACACATCACCCGCCATAGAGGTCTGGCCCTGTTTACATGAAGCGGACTGACAGTCCAATCGAGTCGGAAAACGCGAGTGAAGTCGAACCGGGCACATGTTTACATGGATAATCCAATCTGGTTTTGCTTTTTGTAAGCGGCATTTCAACACTATTTTCTGGGCTTTCCTCAATGTCCGCCATGTTTACAACACGCACTAACTTCACTCATGCGTATCAAGTCATTTTCAAGTCAAAGCGTGTTTAGATGACTCAGATTCGAGACATTCAAGTCGATCCTTGCTTGGATCTCAAGTCAACCACTCCACTGCGTGGATTGACTTCAGCCGTCCGTTTCGATCAGATCGAAAACTTTCAATCTTCTTCATGTAAACACAACAAGGAGAAACAACATACGAGAGATTTGACTTGAACACTCAATCCACTTCATGTAAACAACGCCTAATACAATCATAGATTAATCATAGTCAATCGTACGGTGGCCCACAAGGGTCACCAGTTCTCCGTACAAACACGAACCTTCTCCGAAGAAATCGAACGTTTCCGGCAAAATACGCATGTGTTCCGTAGAAACAGACGTCTTCTCCGTAGAAACAGTCACCTCTTCTCTAGAAACAGACGCCTTCTCCATAGAAATAGACGCCTTCTCCCTAGAAATAGACGTCTTCTCCGTAGAAACAGGCACCTCTTCTCTAGAATCAGACGCCTTCTTCGTAGAAACAGACGTCTTCTCCGTAGAAACAGGCACCTCTTCTCAAGAAACAGACGCCTTCTCCGTAGAAACAGACGCCTTCTCCAAAAAAAAAAAAAAATCTCCCCCCGGAATTACACCCTGATATTTTTATTTTCGTTAGCCGGGGGTTGCAAATGTTGGTAAAATTGGCAGCGTGCATACATATGTCATCAAGACTGTCATGTTCAAGTGTCCGGCTGCTTCCATCCCGAAGAATTTTGGATCGAATGTCATGATCAGAGCTGAATGTCCAGTCTTCTTCACGTATCACGAGAAACCGTAAAATATGACTAACTGTCAAAGTGCACTTCTAGGCACTTGTAACTTTTGTCAAAATTGCGCAAATGTCGTTACAGGTAAGCATCTTTTTTTGGAATGGTTATTTTTAATACCATTAATACCAGTCAAACTGAATATTTCCGCCGAATTTTCGACAATGAATTATTTATTTATTTTGAAGGTGAATCTGATATTGAGAGAGGTGGACAGGACGAAAGAGAACTGATTGAAAAGTATTTTTATTTTGGCTGCAGTTACCAAGTTATAATCGCGTTTTTAAAGAAAGGAACCTCGTGAGAGTAGAAATGGCAAATGCTGGAGAACAGTCTCAGGATACCGGACAATTTGGCATGCTCTAAGATTAATTCATCACGTTCATGCACCAAGGCATGTCGTGTCGCAGATTCGAGAGTTGGATCCAGACGCATGCAACGCAAGAAGACGTAAAAAATTGACAAGGAGGAAATACTTGTCCCCTGGCCCAAATAATTGTTGGCATGTTGATGGTTTGTTTCTGCACAGTACCCAAAACGCATGTCTTACTGCACGAGTGTTTTTTTGTTATTTATGCTAATACCGTTACACTGTAAAGCATTTGCATAGGAAATTTTAACGGTAACATTTGAAATAATTGTCTATTTTTTAACCTTTGCAGTAAAGTAGGCAACAAATCAACTCGGAAAGATGCAAGCAAAATATGTAATATTTAATCATTTATCTTTAGGCTAAGTAAACGCTGTAGTTTATCGTCCAAAATTTGAAAAAAAAGAGACTGCAGCGCTTTTCTTTTGCATGATAGAATTGAGTAGTTTTATTGACCTCTGGAAAAACAGGTTTTTGGTGACAATTACAAAATATTAAACTGAACAAGTTAACAATATCTGATAACATCAAATAACAACATAATTTTTTAAAAAACGACAATAATTGCTAACTAGTATAAGAAAAAAACATAAGAAAGAATAAACAAAAATAATAAAACAAAGAAAACAAAATAACCAGCAATAACAGCAAAAGAAAGCAACAGGAAAAGCAACAGGAACAACAACAACAACAACAACAACAACAACAACAACAACAACAACAACAACAGCAACAACAACAACAACAACAACAACAACAACAACAACAACAACAGCAGCAACAACAACAACAACAGCAACAACAACAACAACAACAACAACAACAACAACAACAACAACAACAACAACAACAACAAACAACAACAACAACAAAAACAACTACAAAAGCAACAACAAAACCCATATTTTAACAATATTACAAAAATTGGTATACAGTAGCAGGTAGTTTTTTAATGCTGCCTTTCGTCTCAATGTCACTTTGTTTATAATATCTGTGTCGGCATTTGGCTGTAGAGAAGAATTAAAGTTAAGAATCTTCGTTGCAAAACTTTATACCAATTTGAATCTTTACTTTGACATCTTTATCGCTCAAATTGCTTTTGGTAAATTTTGTCTTTTTAGACGAAGTTGGTGTTTATAGCGTCGATGTACGGCTAGATTCTTTCCGCTTGCGAAAATCTTCGTATTTCATCGGTAGGTCTTGTTTTTTCACTTCGATTTTTACAGGTCCAGAACCGCTCGCTTCTGAAGATTGTGATGCTGTTATAGAAATACACAAACCAAACATATGGTTTAAAAAATAATATAGTATATATGCGTATGAAACATGTATATAAGGGCGTGCCAAGCTCATTCTCACAATCTTGGACAGCTGGTAATAGCACCTTTTTATATGAGTGTAGAACAGAGATTTTGTAGCCTTAGAATTAAAGAACTCTTGAAAGATAAAAAAAAAATTTGAATAGCATAAATTAATTAACATGCACCTGCCGTAAAAATTTTGCAACATGAATCATGTGTTTTTGTGAATCATTGTTGGTTGAGTTGTATTAGGTTATGTGAAGTGGTCGGTATGGTTGGTATGTGGCATATAGTTTCATAACGAGAGCCGCGGGTAAATGTAGGTGGATTTCGAGATGAATTTGTAAGACAATGGCGCAATGAAGAGCGGAAAAATGAGGATCGAAAGAATTAGAAATAAAGGCGTTGACCATAAATCGTCAAGTTCCAAACATTGTTGCAGTATTGCTGCTCTCGGACGACGGTGTTGTATGTGTAAACATTTTAAAGATGTTAACGTGATACTCACGTGCAATACGGGCTAGCAAAAGTGTTTAAAATATAGTATTGCATTGAAACTCACTAAGTCAATACTTACGTGTCATGAACTTCCTTCCACAGTTTGGGCAAAAATTTGCGTGATCGTGAAACAGTGCATGGCAACAGCAGTCAGCTCTTCATTGTCGAAGTGGTTGAGCAGGCATGAAGCAAACTGCAAACACACTTAACATTATCGATTGACCTTTCCGGACCACCGCACGCTTATCTCATTTAAACCAATCAGAGTCTATTAAACATATACAGTCTTGATGACATATGTATGCACGGTGCCAATTTTTACCAACATTTGCCACCCCCCGCCAACGAAAATAAAAATATCAGGGTGTAATTCCGGGGGGAGATTTTAATTTTTTTTTGGAGAAGGCGTCTGTTTCTTGAGAAGAGGTGCGTGTTTCTACGGAGAAGACGTCGTTTCTACGAAGAAGGCGTCTGATTCTAGAGAAGAGATGTCTGTTTCTACGGAGAAGACGTCTATTTCTACGGAGAAGGCGTCTATTTCTATGGAGAAGGCGTCTGTTTCTAGAGAAGAGGTGTCTGTTTCTACGGAGAAGACGTCTGTTTCTACGGAACACATGCGTATTTTGCCGGAAACGTTCGATTTCTTCGGAGAAGGTTCGTGTTTGTACGGAGAAGAGGTGACCCTTGTGGGCCACCGTACAATCGAATTATGGTCTGGAAACTCAGCTAAAGTCTTTGGTCTATCTTTTTGTTCGCCTTTATGCATTTTTGTGCACGGTGCACGGTCACTGAACACATTGTATTTTAGTATAATGAACGAATTGTCCAATAGCAAGGTTTCAGTTCAATCACGCAACCGTGCTATTTAAATATTAATGAACCTAAAACAAAGGATGTGCACGGTATAAGGCACGGTTCAACATAAAATCCGAGCTCATTATAGGCGCTTTGAAGTTTGCCGAGTTTCCAGACCATATCTCGATTGACTATGGATTAATGTAAGGGGAACTCGGCAAAAGTCATTGTTCTACGGTTTTGTTCAATTTGTCTAATTTCACGGTCACTGAACGTATTGAATTTTCTGCATAATGAAGCAGTCATCTAATAGCAACGTTCGGGTTTAATTACACGATTGGAAATTGCGGCTGTCGACGGGGACCTAATCCAGGCTGACCTGTTTTAGTTGCTCATGCGTAGAACGAATATCTTGCGTGTAAACGTCATCAATACCAGCCGATCCGAACGTTGTATCTAATAAACTACTAGACATTATATACACATTGTATCCAGTAAGTTACTCGAAATTGTTTAATAAAGAGGTTATTAATGAAACCCTCCCCCCCACGAACCCCCTAACCCTAACCCTCAAAAGTGTGCATTTCCCGGGGGTAACTCTAACCCTTACTTGAAAAGTGTCGGGGGGGGGGATTACTCCTCCTCCTCCCCCGCCAACCACTTATGTTCAATAGTTCTTGACAAAGATTGTGAGATGCGCAGTGAGTTTTAATCCGTTAATTGGCGCATCTTAGAATTAAACAATTTCTAGTAACTTACTGGATACAATGTGTATATAATGTCTAGTAGTTTATTAGATACAACGTGCGGATCGGGTGTCAATACACGGCCGACAGGAGCGAGGACACCCCAAGCTCAAAGTCAAACATCTCTGCTCAAAATCGTCGCTCGCCCATAATTCTTCCACGAGCGCATAGCACGAAGGTTGGGCTTGCCATAGAATACGGTTTGTTGACAACTCGTTGAATTTTCGCGATGTACGAACCCATTACCCCTCTCGAATTCATCACTTTCAAATGTCCTCAGAACTCATTTGAGCCAGCACGCACGTGGACTGCGAACTGCCCCATGAAAGTGGCCGGTTTTCTTTGCGATTTCCGATCGTGGTTCAGTCCTTCGTCGTCACGTGTTGTAAGTCCTTTGTTCGTTGTGTAGTCCTTTGTCGTCACGTGTCCATAGAATTTCCTTTCTTCAAGCAATTGCCTTCCAACATGAACACAATAACATGACCATTGCATAATCTTGAAAGACAATGGAGCTTCCAAACCATCCCCCTCCACTAACTCTGAATGCGTTCAGTGACCGTATACCGTGCACAAATCGGCATAAAGTCGACCAAAAACTAGAACAAAGACTTGAATGACTGCTGAAACAAACCTAACTGATAAATCAAACTGAATTTTTTTTTTATTTCTTCTCTAACTCATTCCTTATGTTTAGGAAAAATGTTTTGACGAAGTATCAAACGTATTATGTCACTGTACAAACAACAACAAAGAAATTGAGTTACAGAAGAACATGTACGCGAACGTGTACCTTATGGGTATTTTGCAAGACAAAATGTTGGTAAGTTTTATCTAAAACTTGGTTTCCATTCAACGAAATTTTGCACGCTAGCGGAATTTTGTTGTTTCGTAGCAATTTCTGCTACACAGAGAGCCGAGCGGTCACGAAACAACTACCCTGCGTAGCTGGATATTAGGGGGTTCGGGCGCGAGCGGCCACAATCGGAAATGGTTACTGTCGAAGCCATCCAAATACGGGCTGACCCGTATTAGCTACGCATGCGTAGAACGAAGATTTTGCGTGTAAACGTCATCAATACACGGCCGACAGGAGCGAGGACGCCCCAAGCTCAAAGTCAAACATCTCCGCTCAAAATCGTCGCTCGACCATAATTCTTCCACGAGCGCATAGCACGAAGGTTGACAACTCGTGGAATTTTCGCGTTGTACGAACCCATTACCCAGAACTCACTTGAGCCAGCACGCACGTGGACTGCGAACTGCCCCATGAAAGTGGCCGATTTTCTATGCGATTTCCGATCGTGGCGGGTATTTCGCGTTGCCCGCCTACCGCCCGCGCCCGAACCCGTTACTTTTGGATTAACAGCCCCTGGGGGCCACTACTTTCGGGGGGCTGCTACTTTCGGATGGTTGAAATACGTTAGGAAGAAATATCAAAAGTCTCCAAGTCTCCGTACATCAGTAACTATTTATTTACTACATTAGTCCTATTTTCTTGTAAAATTTTTTCTGAGGCTGCATGATTCTGTATCGGTGGCGATGGTGGCAACTTATAAAGAGAGAACATGTTGTAAATATTGAAAAATTAAAGACGAATACGTGCTTTCATCGAACAGAAATGTCGATAATCGAAAAAAACGTATATTATATTACTAGCTTTAAGTTGATTGTTAAGTTTTAATACGGACATTACTTTTGTTGGATAAACATGTATTTGAAACATTAAGAAAATGCGCCACATTCGGGCCGCTAAAGAATTGGGTGTATTACAAGTAATAGCGCCAATTTATATTAACTAGATAAATTGGGATTAATGAGAAGCTACATCTTAATATGATATAGATATAGTTTATGTTTGATATTTTTGATGTTTCAACGATATAGTTTATCGTTGAAACATCATTTAGTTTTTGTGGGTTTGTTCTTTACCTCGCTGAGTATTACAAAATTGTATATATATTTTTTTAATATTCTATTAATAAAGAAATCGGGGCGGAAAGTGGTGTCCCCTCGGCCACACTTCGCCCACGGTGAAGCACACACCGGCGACGGAGAGCAAGGTCCATAACGGTGAGGGCCCTTACCTTCACCCTGATCTTCGGGTAACTTCACCACAGGGAAGCCCGGCTGGGACATGAGAGCAAGGTCCATAACCGTGAGGGCCCTTACTCTCACTCTGACTTTCGCTTCTCCAGCTTTTTCTGGGGGCCCTTACCTCCACAAAACCGCACTTTCCGTCACCCAAATATTATCCACAAAGATTTGCGTGACTTATTAATTAGGCATTTCACTCGCCGCTTATAATGCTGGTTTGTTTCAGGTATGTAAGCTTCTATAAATGGGTGCCAAGTAGTAAACGAGTGACAAAGAGAAGGGCAGTGTACGAATGCATGCCAGGCTGGAAAGCAAATGGAAACGAATGTACAACACGTAAGCTGCTTTTATAATAAATGAATTTTTATACAGTGTGTATCAAAAAAACCTGAACCCTTAGAAAACAACCTATTGTAGTAGTTTGAAAGCCCTAAGCACTTCGCTGAACCCACAGATGCGTAAAACACACGGTCTTATCCACCTGGGAAATTAAGATAACTTGAAGTGTATACGTGGTAAAAGTATTTAAAAGCTTTTTCTCTTCCTGTTTAACTTATGTGCTGATTAATTTATAACGCCGCGCTTTTAGGGCTTTCAAACTACTACAATAGGTTGTTTTCTAAGAGTTCAGTTTTTTTTTATACACACTGTATAGTTTTTCAACGTATTCTTGGTTTTCATCTGACGTCACGGCGGCCATATTGGTGCACAGAAACAATGAAATGGAAGCCATATTGGTTCACAACCTTTATCCTATGGGAATTTAACTCTATTCTTATTCAGACATTTCGTATTGTTTCACCACCCCAACGGGGCCACCGATCACGTGAGTGAAAACGATCCATATTTATATATTTAAAACGCGAGGCAATAGGTCGAGTGTTTTAGATCTGATAAAACACGTACTGCAAATGTTTTGAATAGTTTTAAAAACGACTTTGTAAGTTCACTTTGCACGCTCAACCAGATATTGTTCTTTTTCAGGGTCGATCGTTTCGGCGTTTTCGCATGGATGGCAAAAACGATTTGAAAACGATAGTGTAGGACTGTAGGCGGAAAACTTTTGATTAACAAATAAAACATAAAGCTCCGTGCATATGTACTCTTATAAAGGCACGTTTGACGTCATTTGAACACGAACGAAGTTGAGTAGAGCCTTTACACTTCTTTCGTGTTCAAATCACGTCAAATGTACCTTTATAAGAGTACATATGCGTTTTATTTATTTTATAAAATAAGTAGAGGAAAAATCAAAGTAAAAGTAAGGTAGTTTTGGAATTTGGCGGGCTTTTCCGGCCAGCTGACGCCATTCTACGTCATTTCACGTCATTCGTGATCTCTGTTCTCTTAAATGCACGAAGCCCAGCCAATCAGAGCGTGCGTAGAGGGCACCTTATTTTATAATACGTTTTTGATACGAGCCATTTTTAAACGAAAACGGATTAAGTGTGGACATGACCTAGGTTTTGGACGCTTGTTCTCGATACGTGACATAGAGAAAATTCTCCCCTTACAGTCAATTTCAGCTTGCTTTTGAAATCCGAAACATATAATTGTAATGAACATTTCCGATCTTACGTTGCAATGTTCAGAACTACATTGCAAGGTAGATACAAATTTAAGTTGGAAATTTGTTTCTTTTTTACCAAGTATCTATTATTCTTCATTTCCACCAAACACTATACAACAAATAATCCTCTACTCCGTGATTTCGCCAAAGGAATTCAATTCAAAGCTTATTAAATTCGAACTTCACAATGAACTTCGTGAACTTCCGTACCTAGTTCCCAACCTTCCAACAAACGAATTTCAAAAGCATGCTGAAAATGACTATAAGCAGTTAAGGGAAATTCGAGTAAAGGTGCATGCTTACAAAATTCTCCTTTTTGCGGATACTGGTTGCTAAACCATATCCGCTATGTCATGAGCGCGGTTGTGTGTTTGTGTGTTTGTGTGTTTGTGTGTGTGTGTGTGTGTGTGTGTGTGTGTGTGTTTGTTTGTTTGTTTGTTTGTGTGTGTGTGTGTGTGTGTACGAATGTTTTCGTCAATCACGTGATCAACGCAAACGACCAATAGCGGATCCGAATCAGCATACTTCAGAACAGAAGTAATATTTGTATGTCCGAAGGGTTTATCAACGTGTACCAGAACAATGAATGGAAGATAGAAAGTTGAGTTTTGTTTCAGGTAATGAACATTTGCGCGCTATCACAGGACGCCAAGAAATATATGACAAGTCGACAGCTGACAGTGGACTACTGGTCTGTCGGTATAAATTTGAACGGTTTTGAGAATTTTTGCGGATTGTCTGGTTTCGTAACAATATGTATTTCAGCATTTTAATACATTTTTATGTACATGTATGTATGTACTGTTGTTTTATACTATAAATACAAGCGCGCGTTGACTGCATATTTACATGCAATACTTTCTCGTGTTCATCTCAGCATCACGTAATCAAACCATACAAAGTGTTTATACTCTAATAATTCTGGAACGCGTTTCGACTTTGTCGCCTAAACGACAAGCTTTCCAAGGACAAAGAAACAGTGTCAGCGCTTGTTTGGCTTCGGATTAAAGATCTTTCTGAAATCTGAATGCCCTTTTAACTATTAAATGTTTGAAGTGTTTACGTGTTAGGCTCTCGGCCAAGATGTTTTAGCTATAGGTTTACACGCAGAAATCCACCGTGCTTGGCACTGTTTATGTTACATGTAGACGTATTCAGTACTTATTCAAAAAACGCGTTGAACATTGATTTATTGAGACGCATCAATGCATATATTACCAGAGTCTAAAACATTGATATATAAAACGTAAAAATATCATATTCTTTAACAATGCGAGTAGCGTCCGCGTTTCCTGTTTTTGCCGATTCACCTACCCTTACCGTGTGTTCAAACATTTTAGTATAGGGGTTGGAGATTTCCAGATCGGGGTTAATCGTTAGAAATTAACGATTATTGTTATTTCTATAGGTGAGACGTAAGAGTACATGTTGAAGGGTGTAGTCAATTTATAACGTTATGATAAGCGCTGGGCCGAGATGTTTAACTATAATTCACAACCAGAAATTTTCAGGCTGTTCTTTGCGCCGGCTCTAATGCTTTAATTCGAATATACGTGTGGCATGATCACACGCTTATTGTGTTGAGTTCTAACATCACACTCGAGCGAAATTAAAGCGATATAAGTATCATATTTTTTAATGCGATCATAGGGACCGCGTTTCATGTTTTAACTAATGTTTCAAGTGTACTGTTGACATGTTAGGCCCTTGGCCAAGATGTCTTAGCTATATGTCTGATTGTCTGTATATATATATACGCAGAAAGAAATCAACTGTACTTGGTACTGCTTGAGTTACATGTAGGCGTATAAAATACTTATTCAAAAAGTGCGTTGATTATTGTTGAGACAAATCAATTCATGTGTTACCAGAGTCTAACGTAGTAAAGATTAGAACGAGAGCGATATATTATCACATTCTTTTAACAATGCGATTAGCGATCGGGTTTCCTGTTTTTCCCAATTTACTATAAAAATATCATTTTAAGATTAGAGTTTAGATTAGGGTTGGGGCCGGGCTTGGGTTAGGGATTGGGTTGGAGTTTAAGTAAGGGCTAGAATTAAGCAATATTGTTAAGTGATTAAGGGCATTTAAAAATTAATAATTATTGTCGATTCGATGATACGTGAGAGCATATGCTGATATGTCGCAAGGTTATCAAGCATTTTCAGTATGTTTTAGTGAACAATTTACGTTGTTCAATCATTATCTGTAGGCCAAATAAATACCAGTATCCGCATGTACGCATTGCGTACCTATTTTAATAATAATGTAAGTTTTCGGCCTGTGATTCCACGTGTCGTTTTCTATAATCTATAGTGATTTAATTCTTTGAAAGTTTTAATGGCGATAATGTAATATAAATAAGTTTTGTGGAGACACCACGTAAAATATTTCTTTGCTAAGCTTAAACAGCACGTGGTGTGCCCTATTCGGAGAACATTCTTGATTTTGTTTTCTAATTAATAAAATTAACGTGATACGCCATTGTATTCTTACGTGATTTAATGGATCAGTTGCTTAGTTTATAAATGACGTGAGCCAACAACTTGTTGTCATTGCTCTGATGAAGGCCTGAGTCAACAGGCCGAAAGCTTAGCAAAGAAATATTTTACGTGGTGTTTCCACAAAACGTATTTATACTATAGTGATTTCTTGTCTAAATCTAAGCCGTAAAAGTCAAGGAGAAATTTTGAGCAAAATTTGATGCAATCACCAAAATGGTACTGATTTCCTTTTCTTTATATAACACAATATTTAACGCTTGTTTTTCGGTTATTAGCAATATGTTCCAAGGGTTGTCATAATCATGGCTCTTGTACAGCACCTGGCATCTGCAACTGTGCAGCTGGTTGGACGGGCTTGCAATGTGGCACAGGTGAGAAATAATTGTTATACCTAGCTACGTGAATCTAACCTAAAATCAACAAAAGGCCTGGCCAAACGTTTTCAACACCGCATTCAACATCATTCAACATTGTTGAACGATGTTGAATAAAAGTTGAAAGCACGAGTGGCCAAATGAATTCAACATCGTTCAACATTCATGAATGACAATTAATTGAACGCGGGCTATCACAAAAGCTGGAATCGACAATATCCCGCATGGGCGCATGTCTCTGTTCAACAAAGTTGAATGAAATGTGGCCAAATGCGTTCAACACCTTTCAACATTTTGAGAACAATAGAAATGTTGAACGCGTGTTGAACGAAAATTTGAACATGTTCAAATTTCGTTCAACATCATTCAACAACGTTCAACATCATTCAACAAGGGTGGCCAAACCGGCCCAAACGCTTTCAACATGTTGAATTCAACAATGTTGAACGATGTTGAATCCCTCCTAACTAACCTAAACTAAACTCTAAACTAAAAGTAAAGTAAAAGTAAAAAGTATATAGAATTTCATTTGTTTTATGTTCTTTTTTCTTTAGATATTAACGAATGCCATGGAACTGGTCATGGTTGCCAAGAGATATGTGTTAATTTTCCTGGTGGATACAATTGTAGCTGCCCCAAGGGTCATTTTTTAGCTTCCAATGGCAAGAACTGTACTGGTATGAATCACTTCACTTCACTTCACTTCACTTCACTTCACTTCACTTCACTTCACTTCACTTCACTTCACTTCACTTCACTTCACTTCACTTCACTTCACTTCACTTCACTTCACTTCACTTCACTTCACTTCACTTCACTTCACTTCACTTCACTTCACTTCACTTCACTTCACTTCACTTCACTTCACTTCACTTCACTTCACTTCACTTCACTCCACTCCACTCCACTCCACTCCACTCCACTCCACTTTACTTTACTTTACTTTACTTTACTTTACTTTACTTTACTTTACTTTACTTTACTTTACTTTACTCACACTTCACTTCACTTCACTTCACTTCACTTCACTTCACTTCACTTCACTTCACTTCACTTCACTTCACTTCACTTCATCTCACTTTACCTCAGCTCATCTCACTTCATCTCATCTTTCATCTTTCCCACCAGTTTGTAGCACTGGAATTAGACTATTACCTAATTTATTTACTCTGTAGATCACGACGAATGCGCTGGCAATATCCACGGCTGTCAACAGGGATGTGACAACTATCCAGGAGGATATAACTGCACTTGTACATCTGGATATCGATTGAATATCAGCGATTTCAAGTCATGCGATGGTGAGAGTTATCTTTCAAGAATAAACCATGAACAACCACTTGAGTGTTTGCATCAGATTATATAAACACAAGGGCGTCCATTTTCTATTTATTTTAATATTTAAGACCATGTTTGAATTTAACAAAGAAAACATACCGCTCCTGTGCATATGTACTCTTATAAAGGCACGTTTGACGTCATTTGAACACGAAAGAAGTTGAGTAGAGGCCCGAGGCGATAGCCGAGTGCCTTTACACTTCTTTCGTGTTCAAATCACGTCAAACGTACCTTTATAAGAGTACATATGCACAGGAGCGGTATGTTTTATTTGTTTTATAAAATAAGAAGAAGCAAAACCAAGCTAAAAGTGAGGTAGTTTTGTATTTTGGCGGGCTTTTCCATCCAGCTGACGCCATTTTACGTCATTCGTGATCTATGTTCTCTTATAAATGCACGGAGTCCATCCAGCCAATCAGAGCGTGCGTAGAGGACACCTTAGTTTATAAATGACAATAAAGCAGAAGTGTCAATAATCATAACTGCACCAATGGTTATATGTTTACTCTAGATGTGAACGAATGTCGTGAAAACATATCTGGGTGCGCTCATAACTGCATCAATGGTATTGGTAACTACAGCTGCTCCTGTCATCCGGGATATTATCTGATGACTGATGGAAAATCTTGTAATGGTAAGTTCCCTGATAGGAAACGCATTAAAGTGTCCATGACGAATGATGATGGTAATGATGTGGTGATGATGATAATAATTTGATGATGATGATGATGATGATGATAATGATAATGATGATGATAATGATGACGATGATGACGATGATGATGATGATAGTGATGATGACGATGATGATGATGATGATGATAGTGATGATGATGGTGATGATGATGGTGATGATGGTGATGGTGATGATGATGATGATGATGGTGTTGATGATGGTGGTGATGATGATGGTGATGATGATGATGATGATGATGATGATGATGATGATTATCATGATCATGGTGACGACGACACAGTGTGACACAGTGATTGACCAATTGTAGTTGTAAGATGACTTCCAGCAGAAAAATATCTAATCCATTCATCCATTCATCTATCCATCCATTCATCCATCAGTCAATCTATCCATTCCTTTATTCATCCATCCATCCATCCATCCATCCATCCATTGCCCGTCCGTCTATTCATTCGTTCACTCACTTATACAAAGCATTGCTTTTCACTTTTTTTGGTTTTTGTATCCAGACATCGACGAATGTTCTAGTGGACTTGATGACTGTGAACATAATTGTCTCAACACTCAAGGAAATTACAGCTGCAAGTGTAGACCAGGATTTGATATATCTAACGACGGAAAGCATTGCATAGGTATACGATTAACTCGTTCCTGTATGACTTTTGTAAATTCTGTTCTTTTTTATCATTTTGGCTTTTTGCTCGTATAGGCAGTGATAAAGTTAAAACGTGAACTATGTTGTATTTCCTTAGGTAGGCCTTGTGAGAGCATACACACTCCAATTAATGGTAAAATGAACTGCACTGGTAAAACAACGGAGCATGTCTGTCAGTTCAAGTGCTCACCAGGATACGATCTGATTGGCTCTACTAACCGCACATGCAGTGCACAAAAGGCGTGGACTGGTGTTAACACCACTTGTAAAAGTGAGTAGAATTGATTTAGTTTTCACTTTTAATACAATACAATACAATACAATACAATACAATACAATACAATACAATACAATACAATACAATACAATACAATACAATACAATACAATACAATACAATACAATACAATACAATACAATACAGTACAATACAGTACAATACAGTACGATGCGATGCGATGCGACGCGACGCGTGCAGTACAGTACAGTACAGTACAGTACAGTACAGTACAGTACAGTACAGTACAGTACAGTACAGTACAGTACGATGCGATGCGATGCGATGCGACGCGACGCGTGCAGTACAGTACAGTACAGTACAGTACAGTACAGTACAGTACAGTACAGTACAGTACAGTACAGTACAGTACAGTACAGTACAGTACAGTATAGTACAATACAATACAATATAATATACGAACTGTATGTACACTCTAAAAGATGATATAGGGATACAAGTGTAGATGTTACTTTATATTATAGTTAGTTAACTATAGGATACATTTTATACATAGAGTCTAGAGGCTAAAATAAACCGTTAGTTTATCAAGCTTTGGTTCTATTAATTTTCATACACCTTGCTAAAGCTAGCTTTATAACACTTTGTTGTTGTAGTAATTCACTGTCCAATTCCCGTTGCACCGTCGAAGGGTTTTGTGTACACCCCGTGTCATACAGAGTTTATGTCGGAGTGCATTGTGGGTTGTGCACGTGGCTATTTTATCGATGGTACATCATCGATCACTTGTAACGCAGATGGTTTCTGGGAGCCACAAATAACATGCACAGGTATGTAAGTCCTTGGACTGACGCTTATAAATTCAGATTTAATTTGTTTTGCGGTACCCTGACGAGTTAGCTATAGTTATAGTTAGTTATAATTAGTTAATTAGTTGGTTTGTTAGTTATAGTTGTTAGTTAGTTAGTTAGTTAGTTAGTTAGTTAGTTAGTTAGTTAGTTAGTTAGTTAGTTAGTTAGTTAGTTAGTTAGTTAGTTAGTTAGTTAGTTAGTTAGTTAGTTAGTTAGTTAGTTAGTTAGTTAGTTAGTTAGTTAGTTAGTTAGTTAGTTAGTTAGTTAGTTAGTTAGTTAGTAAAAATAAATAAATAAATAGTTAGTTTAGTTAGTTTGGTTACTGTAGTTTAGTTGTTTGTTTGTTTGGTTGGTTGGTTGGTTGGTTGGTTGGTTGGTTGGTTGGTTGGTTGGTTGGTTGGTTGGTTGGTTGGTTGGTTGGTTGGTTGGTTGGTTGGTTGGCTATAGAGTTAGTTAATGTAATGTATTGTAATGTATGTAATGTAATGTAATGTAATGTAATGTAATACTTCTCTATGCATGTCTATTATTTTAATTTTTGTAGAAATCAAAGCTTGTCAACCGAATCCGTGTCAAAACGGCGGGAAATGTTCCTCAATCAGCTCCTCTCGTTACTCTTGCAACTGTTCGCAAACTGGCTACAAGGGCAGCAAATGTAACGTTGGAACCATTGCTACCCCACACTATCCTACATTAACACCTGGCGTTCCCTCTTCACCCCTCGAATTCATGCCGTCACCTCCTTCTGACTATATAATCCTCACACCAACAACACGCCGTGGTGTTATCTTCAACCCTCCATTTCTTAACTTCAGTAAAATCTCGCTTCGACAATCCATGACAGTAACATCCCAACAACGTGGACTGTATTTTATTCAATACCTAGTATCCGGTCCCAACGCAGCAGATTTTGAAGCTCCGCAAAAGGATATTGTTTTTGTTGAACAAATTATAAATTCCACCAATCAAACGTCTGGGAATTCGCCTCAGAATTTAACGCTACCCATTGGATGTCATCAGTTAGAAATCAGTAAGTGCCCTCGCAACGCTGACGCCATCGTCTCGTCGTCAACGGCATCATGGGATACCCTAGGACCTATGACGTCAACAAGTGGTGTTGTAATGGTGGGAATTGGTAACACCATCTTGCCTTTGACTTTGCTTGGTACGAGTGTTTCCACAAAGGTCAAGTCTTCGATCGAAGAACACTGTAATAAATTTAATGCGAATTACTCAGTTGAAAAACTAATGAAGTCGAATGTTTTAACGAAATCGTTTCTTAACGTTATACGAAGCAGCTTTCCTTCGTGGTTGGTCGTTAGTTCACCCCAGAGTATAAACACTAAAGCCTACCTTTCATCCGATTTGAAAACGTACTTTTTGTCTAGCAACAAATTACGGCAAACAGACGTTGGAAAAGGACAGCCGTTCGCAGACAAAACGTCTTTTTCTCTTCTTCTGTCTCAAAATATTAAGCTAACTGTTGAGGGGGATGAAAATGTTTTCGGATTACGTGGAAAGAAGACGCCGTTTTCAATAGCTGTTGATCTTTGTAGCTCACATCCGAAGAATGTGATCATCCGTCCTTCGACTAATGATATGGATGTGCTGCGTAATGTTTCAGTTTTCAAAAGACTGATGGAAAATGGTTGGGAGTTAACAATCCGCTCTCTTCAAATTTCCAAAACCCAATCTATCGAGAAGCTTCAAAAGGGTCTTTATTGGAATGGAAAACGGTTCGTGCGAATTGATTCGACAGCAAATGGAGACCTGGCATTGGTGTTATCATTAAGAAAGGTTTTCACAAGTAGAGATATGGTCAATTGTTATTTGGAATTTGATGGGACGATAGTCATTGGAGTTAACGATATAGACAATGTAGGTACAGCTATAAAATAGAGTGTCCTCCACGCAGGTTCTGGTTGGACCTGTGCATTTATAAGAGTATGGAAATGGGGAATACATAAAACTGATGGCATGGAATGGCGTAGGATGGCGGGAAAAGCCAGCCAGCTTTCGAAACTGTTCAACATTTAGCTTGTTTTTATATAAAACAAGTAAAACATATCGCTCCTGTATATACTGTATGTAATAGATAAACATGAGCAGCGGTCTGTATGTGATTTATAAGTCGAGCTGCAAGCGAGCCGTAGTAAATCAGAGACAGATCGACTGCGAATGCTTTATCGTACTTATCAAATAGACGCATCTAAATAGCCATGTTTTCAAACTATTTTTCAAGTTGGAGTGATTTTAGCTAAGTAAATTGACGAAAAAGTTTATGTAAATCCGGACGAATCTGTATGCGATTTACAGATATTGATTAAATATTCATTGATTAAATATTCATAAGTATACTCTTATAAAGGTAAGTTTGACGTCATTTGAACACGTGACGTCAAACGTACTTCTATAAGAGTAGATATGCACGGAGCTTTATATTTTATTTGTTAAAATAACCTTGTACGTTTCAAATTTTCGAGGTTCTCATTGGCCATACTATAGTTTTCACTAGTGAAGAATATCGTATAAGCGTTCTTGTTAGCTACCGTTTTAGATTTCAAATTATGAATTCGTATTTTTAGGTTCTTATCAGGGATCATATCAGGGATGAAAATCTTCAACCACTCCTCCGCTCCTGTTGTTTTTGTTTACATGGTGTAATCAGTTTTTGCTGTGTGTCTTTTAGATTTTACATTCTCCTTTGAACAACAAGTGGTCTGTGGATCTTTACGGCAATACGAAATTAACAATAGAATTTAGAGTGGAGGGTAAAAAGACAAACGTGACTTTAAACGCACCAAAATCGATCAGTTATGCTACGTTTGGAGGTAAGTTCTGTAGTATGGTAGAGATGTTTAATTTTAAGTCTAGTAGAGTCGCTGAGTTGTATATAAATACCCTTTTTCTGTCAGTCAGTCTGTCTGTCTGTCTGTCTGTCTGTCTGTCTGTCTGTCTGTCTGTCTGTCTGTCTGTCTGTCTGTCTGTCTGTCTGTCTGTCTGTCTGTCTGTCTGTCTGTCTGTCTGTCTGTCTGTCTGTCTGTCTGTCTGTCTGTCTGTCTGTCTGTCTGTCTGTCTGTCTGTCTGTCTGTCTGTGTCTGTGTCTGTGTCTGTGTCTGTGTCTGTGTCTGTGTCTGTGTCTGTGTCTGTGTCTGTGTCTGTGTCTGTGTCTGTGTCTGTGTCTGTGTCTGTGTCTGTGTCTGTGTCTGTGTCTGTGTCTGTGTCTGTGTCTGTGTCTGTGTCTGTGTCTGTGTCTGTGTCTGTGTCTGTGTCTGTGTCTGTGTCTGTGTCTGTGTCTGTGTCTGTGTCTGTGTCTGTCTGTCTGTCTGTCTGTGTCTGTGTCTGTGTCTGTCTGTGTCTGTGTCTGTGTCTGTGTCTGTGTCTGTGTCTGTGTCTGTGTCTGTGTCTGTCTGTCTGTCTGTCTGTCTGTCTGTCTGTCTGTCTGTCTGTCTGTCTGTCTGTCTGTCTGTCTGTCTGTCTGTCTGTCTGTCTGTCTGTCTGTCTGTCTGTCTGTCTGTCTGTGAATAGTATAGTGAGACATACGTTTCTCTTTCTACGGATTATAGGAAGTCTTCGAGAACAACGCGATCCTGAGGGACTATATATGTCCCACGCTCTTGAAGAATCCCCGTTTCTTCACTCGGACTTGGATAATTTTGTCGAGCTTGGATCAAACAGAACGCTATCTGTTCTTATTAACACAAAGCTTCAAACAAACAAGAAAAACAACCGCTCCGACACAATTCGTGCTATCAGTATGGTCTTTCAAGGCCATCTTAAGTTTGGTCTCCTGCGGTTTAACGACGTAGATATCAAATTGTGGACACAATACACAGAGCAGGCAAACGCGTCTTCGTTGCTTTTAAGAGACTTCGGTATCGAGTTGAACGGGGATAACAGGAACACCGCTTCAGGAGAATTTGGGATCTTCAAAACAAACCCTTCAAATCCACGATTGCACATCGCCAATAAACAAAATGGAAGCTCCGTTGGATCTTTCCAAAGTGGCGTAAAGTTCCTTGGGCTTCAAAGCCGAGTGAACGTCAGCTTTTCTCGTGATGGTTTGACTTTTAACACATCTGGAAAAATACACGACTTGTATGACGCACGCATCAGGTGTGATTCCCCCTTAGCTTCATGGGAGAATCAGAAATTCGTCGCCAACGGAGAGTTTAAGACCGAATCAGCTGGCTTGATACGTGATTTGGATAGGGCGTTATTTGAGTACGGGTCCGGTGCATTAAACAGGGCAAAAAGACGGATTTCGTCGTTCACACAGAGGAAGGAAAAAGCGAATACTCGTCTTCAGGATATGATAGCGTTTACAGAAACAAAAGGACAAGAAATGAACAAAGCCCTTGAGGAGTACAAGACTGCCAAGGGAAGTCTATCTGATGCTGAAATTTATTTTAAAAACCGTGATGATCATGTCAATGGTCGTTTGAAGGGCTTGAGGTTACGGTTAAATAATCTGTGCGAGTTAAAAAATTGCTCGTTGGATGTTTGTCGCGAAGGCGTTCTGTGCAGAAATTGCGATTACAAAGTGGCGGGAAAGTCGAAAAAAACGTGTCTAAAAGATTGCTATAAGACCGAACAAAGAAGAATCGAATTGAAATCGAGTTCTGTGCAGTGTAAGAAACAAGCGTGTACCAGGGTCTATTCGAAAAACAGTCTCTCTAAAAATGGTTTAAGAAAGGCGCTGGACACGATTACAAAAGAAATATTTTCCTTTGGCAAAGTACTCTCAGATTCATCTTTTATGAAATTCTCTTCAGCGAGAATAGATGCGAGTTCCGTATTTTTTCCTGGGAGCAACAAAGATGGTGTATGTTTGAGGTTGAAAAGTGATATTCCTAAAACGACAGAAAGTCATTCCCGGATGTCGTGTGGAAAAGATTGGCGCGATGGATTCTGGGATTGCCGTGTTCGTTTGCAGACGTGCACCAAAACCCGATTCGAATATGAATACTTCCATAAGCAGTACATGTGTGAGCGTCCATGTGAACTACACGTGACCAACGAAATCATCGCCAAGAGTTGCTGTTCCGCTGACCCTTGTGCTTCCAGGATCGTCAATATTACTTGTGTCGCCGAAAATGCTTTCTGTAACAAGATTAGACATGATGCTTTAAACAAAACCTTGAACAGATCTGTAAATACCCTGACAAGTTTAGAGAAGGCTCGTGAAAAAGTCTCGTATTGGCGAATTATGAAACAAAAAGCCGCTATCCGATTATTATCCGCGTCGAATTCGTTGAATATGTCGCAGAAGGCTCTCAAGAGTCTAAAAAACGCGTACAACGTTACGATAGAGTCTGGAAGGCGAATTTCAAAAATTCTCGCTCAGCCACTTAAGCTCGATGGACAATTAAATGAACGACTGAAATCCTTTTTGTTGGTTAAGTTCGATAGTATCAGATTCAAGGTAAATATAGAAAACGGTGATCAAAACTTCTTGTTGCCTGTACGTATTATGTTCAAACTAAATGGAAGCCAAGAGGAGTTGTCAACTGTCTTGGACTTTAAGCGTTTTAATACGTCACTGCGAAGCATAGCGGAAGCCATCTTGGGTAGATACATGCGTGAACCACACGAGCCTGCGAAACTGAGAAGAAAACGGTCTGCGGAGAGTAATAGTAATTCCTTTTCTGGGCCAACTAATAGTTCGAATAACGAAACCACTCACCATACCATTTCAAGTTTGCAGAAATATCACAAACTGTGTTCTGAGTTCACGAATTTCGAGCGAGCGTTGTATGACACGAGTATGTCGTTATATAACTTAACATCGGAAGCTAACCAACTCGTTCACAAAGCCGAGACAACGAACGCTTCTGAGCCTTTTAATGCTTCTAAAATTCTGGAACACTTGAGAATCAACGATACTATAGCATTAGCGTTTGGATTGGGAACGAATAAAACGGTATACCTTAGTAACTTGGAAAAAGATCCTGTACTCTCCCAAGCTCTTGATCTACAAAATGAAGCTATTAAAGACGGTTTTCAGCCTCTAAATTTGACTTCAAAATTGCTCTATAAAAACTGGCATTCAGCGATGGAGAATATCTTTAATGTTGTATTACAAAATTGTAGTGGTTTCGAAGATTGCTTGACGTATATTATTGACGGTTTATCTGAAATAAACGACGCTGCCGACTTACCAGGAGCAGACAACGTTCGGCGACTGATTGCAGACCTTGAAACGAAACTGTTTAATTTAATTCAAAACGTTGACATGTCGATTGGCGATGCGGCTGGAGGATCATCGGATATTTTAAAAATCCTAAAAGATATGACCCGTCTGCAGTTCTGTGCACGTTCTCCGAATATTACGAAACATCCCGAACCCCTCACGGAGATGGGTGTGGCTCGAACCCTTGTTCTGACGTGTAACGCGACGGGCGATTCTCTGCTTTACAACTGGAGATTGAATGGGGATCTTTTGGAAGACCAAACAACAAATGTTCTATCGATCAGAAATACTACTCCGTCTCACACTGGGAACTACACTTGTGTAGTGTCTAATCATATCTCGCTGGAAACCTCGACACCAGCCTTGGTAGTTATTCATCCACCACCCTCCATAACAGTCCAACCAGTAAACCTTCTTAGCGTGATTCTATCTGTCAATGATTCACTCCGGTGTGCTGCTAAGAGTACCGACAATCATCTTTCGTATCAATGGTCGTTCAAATCCACCAACTCGACGATATTTTCTGCACTGATCAATGAGGTGTTTCCTTATCTGAACTTTGCACCAATGGCGGCCCATCACGAAGGATGGTACTTCTGTAATGTCTCTAATTCTTATGGTTTCAATATTTCCACGAAAAGCTTTGTAAAGGCGTTGAAATTCGCATTCCCAGTACCAGTCTCAACGCTGTCGTTATCCGTGTCCCGAAAACCTAATACTAATGCCACTTTCTTACCAAGATCTTCCTTAAGCTACGAACAGATCAAATCACAAATCTCGGAACTTCTTCGGTTTCCAGGCAGTAATGTCTCAAATACGTCGAAACCGCAAATCAAAGGCTTGCATCTTACCAAGTGCGAGCTGATCAGACCGCGCGAAATCCCAGCGACTATCATTGCGGAAGTTTGTCAATGGACAGTCAGTTACGTTGGTCAGAACGAGACAACAAACTCAAGCATGAGCGCAATGTTCCAAGCGAATGTCCAAAAGGTTATCAACTCTGCCCGCGAGGTAAAGAGCGCAGTCGGTAAACTGGTTAAAGCTACTAACAAGGGTTCATTGTCGTTTGCTGTTGGTAATGAGAAGTTTATCGTGGAACAAAATTCTGTGGGTGTAGAAGATGTTTCCTTAATCTGTTCAACAGGTCATAATCTAATCGAAGATGACTTTAGATGCGGTAAGTTTTATTGTATGCATGTTAGTGAGGGTTGGAGGGAGGGGGCAGTGAGGGAGCGACTGCGAGGGATTGAGTGAGTCAGGGAGCGAGTGAGTAAAGTAGGGAGCAAATGAGTGAGGGAGGGAAGGAGGGAGGGAGTGAGGGAGGTTGGTAGGGAGGGAGGGAGGGAGGGGGAGGAAGGAAGGAGGGAGGGAGGGAAAGACGGAGGGAGGAAGTGAGTTAATGAGGGAGGGAGGGACGGAGGGAGGGACGGAGGGAGGGACGGAGGGAGGGACGGAGTTAGGGAGGGAGGGAGGGAGGGAGGAAATGAATGAGGATAGATATATCGATGGATTGAAGGGATGGATGAATCGATAATTGAAGGAATGGGTGGATGGATGATTGAAGGAATACATGGATATATACTACTGGAATAATACTGCATTGTTTGCTCTTTATTTCAGTCGAGTGTCCTCCAGGATTTTACGGAGAAATGAACGAAAATTTGATAGCATCTTGTCTGCGTTGTCCTTTGGGTTCCTATCAAGCAAACTCTGGTCAGACGTCTTGTGTTGAATGTCCTGAAGGATTTACGACCATGAACGAAGGATCGTATGACAAGAGCCAATGCAAAGGTAACAACAAATCTTTACAACCTTTACAACTCTACATATCGAAACACATAATTAACAATTATATTCGACGAGGTTGAACAAAAATCGTGATTTGTCATTTGCGAGAAGATCAATTAACAGGCGAATTTCAGGGTAATGCGCGCGCAACGTTTTGCAAAGGAATTGGCGGGCTCCCCACAAAATAAGCAAAAATAAAACAGACTTGCTAGCGAGCCAACAACAGCAGAATAACAGGGTTAAACACTCAGAAACTGTATCTATACTTTGTTGATTTTAAACAGTATGTTTACTTTGAGGGGAGATTGCCAGTACAAGCTGTCCTATATTGTTAAACCCAGGGCATCCTGAGCTCCAGACGGGACTCGAACCCATAACCTTCCAAGTACTAGCCAGACGCTCTAAGCATTGAGCCACTAAAACTCAGATGGTAGACTGAGGTTGTTTACGATATTTATATACTTGGGAACGAGTCAACCCTTGATTGCTGATCAATCAACTTGATTGCCCTTGTCACAGAACATGTATTCGTTCGTTCGATCGATCACTTTCTCACTCACTAAATCACTCACTCGCATTCACTCACCCTCACTAAATCACTCACTCACTCTCATTCACTCACTCTCATTAAATCACTCCCTTCCTCACTCACTCACTCACTCACTCACTCACTCACTCACTCACTCACTCACTCACTCACTCACTCACTCACTCACTCACTCACTCACTCACTCACTCGCATTCACTTACCCTCATTAAATCACTCACTCACTCGCATACACTCTCATTTAATCACGCACTCACTCTCATTCACTCACCCTGATTAAATCACTCACTCGCTCGCATTCACTCTCTCTCTTATTAAACCACGCACTCACCCTCATTCACTAACCCTCATTGAATCACTCACTCACTCTCATTCACTAACCCTCATTAAATCACTCACTCACTCGCATTCACTCTCTCTCATTAAACCGCGCACTCACTCTCATTCACTCACTCTCATTAAATCACGCACTCACTCTCATTCACTCACCCTCATTAAATCACTCACTCACTTGCATTCACTCACTCTCACTAAATCACTCACTCACTAAATTACTCACTCACCCACTGGCACTCACTCATTCACCCACTCGCTCGTTTACTCATTGTTCATTCGTTGATTTATTTTTTCATTCACTTCTTCCTTCCATATTTGATTTTTTCTAGACTTTTTAAATTTATTTGGGTGGGTGCCTTGCATGGGCCTTAGAGTCCCGTTCGCACCTTTCCCCTATGGATCTTGTTATTTTATTTTTATATTATCTTTCGTCATTTGCTATGTAAAACTATTAATGTTCTATTGTTGTATTATTTCAATGTTAAGTATAAATGATCCACATAAACTTGTTAAAAAAAAACCCCCAAAAAACCGTACGTGTGTCACAAGTACTTGTTAGGCTACAAGCCGCATTGTGTCAGTTCATGTACTGTTTAATAAACGAGCAGGAGTGTTTTATCGGATATAAAGACACGAGGCGAAGCCAAGTGTTTTTATATCTGATAAAACACGAACTGCGAGTTTATTGAACGTCTTCAAAAACGAACCACTTGGTAAGTTCATTGGCGTAGTAAGTTTGAAAAATAACCTTCTCTAAGCCGAGAAAATCAAAGCTAAAGTTTATGTAAATCAGGAGGTATCTTTATCACATATAAAGACACGATATGGTCATGATTTTCTTTTGTGTTTTCCTCATGAATTATTAATAAGTTTTTGAAGTTTAGTTAAATGTCTTCCTATGTTAGTATATGGTGTTTTCAAGAAAAATAACAACACAGTACTGACGTTGAAAATCATGATCTTACTTTGCTACCAATTTTGATAATTTCCTGCATGTACTAACATAATTATTGTCCTTTTTCTTTTTTTTTCTTTCTCGTGTACTAGTTATCTGTCCTGCTGGTCAGTATGGAAAAATTACTCAAAATATTGGGCAATGTCTTGAATGTCCAGTGAACACGTACCAACCTAAGAGAGGAGAGTTTAACTGTTTAACGTGCCCTATTGGTCAAGTGACCACAACGAAAGGAGCAGATGACATTTCAAGATGCATCCTGGGTATGATGTATTTAACAGTTACACAGTTTGCTATTCTCGTATATGAATTATATTTGTTTCAGGGCCCGCTCGGTAATCTTAAAATCGGAAGCCCTGGGGTATTCTAAACCTTGTCTTCGTTGGTACAAGTTAGATGGGATGACTCCGTGGGACTTTTTCCAAGGTGGCGCCGAGTGCCAAATTGAAATTACTGTGTAACCCACAAGCTTCTTTTGTGACTGCAGTCTATAAAGTTGCGAGGGGTGGTTGGGGTTGGTTGGAGTTCGCGTGGTTGGGGTTCGCGTTGGTTGGGGTTCGCGTTGGTTGGGGTTCGCGTTGGTTGGGGTTCGCGTTTGTTGGGGTTCGCGTTGGTTGGGGTTCGCGTTGTTTGGAGTTCGCGTTGGTTGGGGTTCGCGTTGGTTGGGGTTCGCGTTGGTTTGAGTTCGCGTTGGTTGGGGTTTGCGTGGTTGGGGTTCGCGTGGTTGGGGTTCGCGTGGTTGGGGTTCGCGTTGGTTGGGGTTCGCGTTGGTTGGGGTTTGCGTTGGTCGGGGTTTGCGTTGGTTGGGCCACCACTCCACTCCCCTTCTTTGTGATCTTAGTGTTACGAACCTACGGTTTATGTTGGGGTTAGGTTCTATTAATTTCCATACTTTAAAAGGCGAGATCTCTGAAGAAGGTCCTATATAGACTCATTCCATCTAATTTTTTTTGTCTTGGTTCGATTCGTTACGCAATTTTGCCGAGGTTTCAGTTGTTTCCTTAAAATGATATTTTGTCTGACTATAGTTGGTTTGCAATGAAGTAGCTAGAGTGGTAGTGTTTTAGATAGAGCAAAGTGAAAATGTGGTAAACTGCCAGGGTTTTTAGTAGACTGTCGAGGTTTCACATTTCACTTTGACGAAGAGCTCCGCTTGAAACGTCAGTTTTTTGTTGCCTTATCTTCGTACAGACAACTCGGACTCGATGTCTAATTGTTAATTATGTGCGGCTTCACAACTAAACCATATTGATTGTCTTTTAAAATACAGAGCCAACCGAGAGACACACGACTAGAATACAGACAACGCCGAGTGAGGGTACTGGTGGTGGCGGACCAAATATTGGAGAACAGAGTAGTCCGGACGTTGGCTATGCGGCTGTGATTGGTGGTACCGTAGGTGGTTGTTTGTTTCTTGGTAAGTACGGACGGACGAAGGTTTTTAAAGCTGCATTACATCTATCAGGTAGGTAGGCAGGCAGGCAGGCGGGCCGACAGATAGACAGACAGACAGACAGACAGACAGACAGACAGACAGACAGACAGACAGACAGACAGACAGACAGACAGACAGACAGACAGACAGACAGACAGACAGACAGAAATATTTATTTGAATTCGGAGTTTCTTCAGTTTACAAAACTGCTTTCCAAGAAAGCCGAAAATATTTAAAAAGTTTTTAAAAAGTTAATTAATTTGAGGAAGCAAGTGATGAGAGAGATTTCTTAAAATTATTAAGACTAATTTCACATCTCATTTGACTTGGTAATTCGTTCCAGATTTGTACGCCTCTATAAATAAACGTCTTTTTCAGTGAGTGGTTTTGGTAAGACGAGACAGACAGACAGACAGACAGACAGACAGACAGACAGACAGACAGACAGACAGACAGACAGACAGACAGACAGACAGACAGACAGACAGACAGACAGACAGACAGACAGACAGACAGACAGACAGACAGACAGACAGACAGACAGAAAACCAAACAAATTGGCCGAAAAAAACGTGAGTGAGTGCGTCTGTGAGTGAGTAAGCGAGCGTTGGGGAGGGATGGACAGACAGACAGACAGACAGACAGACAGACAGACACACACACAGACAGGTAGGTAGGTAGGGAGTGACTGAGTGAGTGAAGGAGAGAAGAAGAAAGGGAATGATGGAGGAAATCAGTGAGTGTACGCGCGAGTGAATTAGTCATTAGTTGAGTAAAGACAAGCAATTGAAAAGAGGGGAGGGTCATCGAGGAAAATGAATAAATTGATTAATGCAATAAGAGAGTCGCTAAATTGAAAACCTCGCCACGAGACAGACGCATTTAATTCTTTCTCCTATTTTCCCTTCAAAAAAGGCTTGTTGGCATGCTTACTTCTCTTATTTGTGAAAAAGCGACGAACTCGTAGTAAAGACGATGATAATCCAACAAATTCGGACGGCAAAGACCTTGTAATAACTCATCCTGCTATTGAACTAACTGATTGGCATGAAAATCCAGGTTACGTAGACGAAGACGATTTCGTGGATAAAGGTTATTCAGCCGAGAATCCCACATACCAGTCAAGCTTTGTTTCTGATTCTCAACGAGGAGAGGAGATAGGGCAGGAAAACCCGATCTACTGGCGTGACCCTGATCACGATTCCAATCTTCCTGATGGAGTAGTGCAAAGAGATGACAGCAATGGCACTTCTGATTCTGATCTTAAGGTGTACACAAGTTATGAAAACGGTGATGTTGCTACTGATTTTGGTAATCCCTTGTACGAAGCTTTTTCATCGAAAGACCAGGGTAAAAAAGTTAAATTAACCTTGACTGACGACCCACCTGTTGACGAAGATGTTTAAGCATTAGGGAGTTTTTAAATGTAATGTAATTAAATGTAATGTAATGCGATGCAAAGCAACGTAACGTAATGAAATGTAACTGTAATGTAACTGTAATGAAATGTTATGTAATGTAATGTGATGAGATGTGTTGTGTTGTGTTGTGTTGTAATGCAGTGCAATGTAATTTTATGTAATGTAATGTAATGTAATGTAATGTAATGTAATGTAATGTAATGTAATGTGATGTAATTGTAATTTAATGTAATGTGATGTGATGTGATTTAATGTAGTGCAATGCAATGTGCAATAAGATAAACAAAATGTAAATAATCTAATGTATGACATAATTCTAAATGACACTTAACTATTACAAATTTTCGTATGTAATATTGTACTATTTGAAGTTGCTGAATATCTATAAATTATAAGACGTTTAGTTTCTGCTATGAAAAGATTTTAATGAGAATTAAATAACTCTTTAACTTGTGTGACATTGCAGCATTTATTTACTCAAAAATTAATATTGAATAATAAAAAGAATTGTCGTTAAATAGTTTGTGATTTTGGTCGACTTTCTATAGAAACCCCTAAAATGACGAACTACAGGGCAGTGTAATTAACTGCTTAGCCTTTTTCTTTGAAGTATTATCGTAAGAGTTAGGAAAGTAAGGTTAGAAGTATATTTTTTTGTTTCTACACGAGTTGAACCGTGATTTCTATTGTCCCCATTGAGTGGTGACCCTATTCTTCTATATTTACACTTATTTATTATATGGCACGGTTTACTTCCGATAAATTCACGCGCTGTGATTGGCTGCTGATGTGGCGAGATTTTTCCGTAATGCCCACGGGCATTATGAAAATTGTTAATGCCCTACGAATGGCAACAAACAAAAAATCCTAAAAAGAAACTTTTATTGCCGAAAAACGACGAAAATGAATTAAATAAATGACAGCGAGAACATTATGAAAGTAAATTGTAGTATCCAGACGACGAGAAAGAAACAGCAGAAAATAACGCTAGTTCGGTGTTTGACGAAGCGAAGACCAATAAATACATGATTGATTTTGAAATGAAAAGTTCTATATAATAAACTACTTAATAACCTCGACCGTTCGGTCTTTACGGTAAAATATAAAACTCGGTCAGTACAGCAAGACCTTTGTTTAATATTAAAACCTCACTCTCGGTTATTAAGTAGTTAATAATCTATGATACCGCTTTAAGTGGGGACTCCATTCTTCTATAATTTTAATTTCGGGGAGACACCCACTTTATGTGGTGACCCCATATAGTTCCTTTTTACCTTATTTTAAGAGATATCCACAAGTGTTGTGGTAACCTTAATTTATAATAGAAAACTTGACTGGTTTTCACTTTAAACCACAGTAGCACTATACACCATATTTTAATGAGAAAAATGTTTTTACTCAAAATTTCATACACTCATATAATTTAAATTACAAAAATTAAAAGAATGGAGGGTATAGCTTTGAAGAAGCAAACAACACTTTATTTAACGAAAACTGTACAAAGCATCAACTATAACTAGCAAAACATTTAACAATGACCGTAACTGCATGATTTATGGACGATATTCTGTCTATATTTACTGTAATTTTTAGCAATCCTTTCCAATCAACACTTCAAAATTCTAATCCCAACAATATGTCATTGCCTAACGATTGCGGCTCAAATTCTGTCTTTTCCCAAAAATCTTTCGTAAATATTCCTTCTGATGGAACTAACTCTTCTTTTGCAATTCCAACGACCCGACAGTTTTTCAACAAGCAGTTAAGTGCGTCTCCAGAGTTAATCAAATTTGTTCTTTGATTCTTTTGGCTATTGATGGCTGGAACGGAATCTACGTTCCTGGAAACTGATGAAGAATTATATACGACTTGTTGTTGTTGTTGTTGTTGTTGTTGTTGTTGTTGTTGTTGTTGTTGTTGTTGTTGTTGTTGTTGTTGTTGTTGTTGTTGTTGTTGTTGTTGTTGTATCATAGTTGCATTGGCGTACTCCAGTAAAGGTTTATCTTTATAAGCAACCTGCAAATAAAATGAAAAAATACGGAACAACAAGTATTACCATGATTGCAAGTTTTGAAACCCTGTTTATAAATGGCAGCCAATTTATTTTTAATATAAATAAGTTTTGTGGAAACACCACGTAAAATATTTCTTTGCTAAGCTTTCGGCCTGTTGACTCAGGCCTTCATCAGAGCAATGACAACAAGTTGTTGGCTCACGTCATTTATAAACTCAGCAACTGATCAATTAAATCACGTAAGAATACAATGGCGTATCACGACAAATGAAATTTTGGTAGATGAAATGTGTTTTTTACAATGTTTTTTGAATTTGGAAACTCGTGAGTGAAAAGTTTTGAAGTAAAATATTCACTTCACTTCCACTCCACTCCACTTCACTTCACTTCACTTCACTTCACTTCACTTCACTTCACTTCACTTCACTTCACTTCACTTCACTTCACTTCACTTCACTTCACTTCACTCCACTCCACTCCACTCCACTCCACTCCACTCCACTCCACTTCACTTCACTTCACTTCACTTCACTTCACTTCACTTCACTTCACTTCACTTCACTTCACTTCACTTTACTTTACTTTACTTTACTTTACTTTACTTTACTTTACTTCACTTCACTTCACTTTACTTTACTCCATTTCACATTATTTCACTCCACTCCTTCACTCTACTTTAATCCAGTTTACTTCACTTTACATTTCTTCACTCTACTCCACTTTACTTTACTTCACTTCACTTCACTTCACTTTTCTCTACTCTACATTACTCAATTTTACTCCTACTCTTCTTTACTCCACTCAGTTCACTCAGTTCACTCTACTCCTCTTTACTTCACTTCATTCATTTTACCCCACTTTTCTTTACTCCACTACACTACACTACACTACACTACACTTTACTCTACTCCACTCTTCTTTACTTCACTCTACTTGCTTAGCTTCACTTCACTTCACTTCACTCCACTCCACTCCACTCCACTTCACTTCACTTCACTTTACTTCATTTCCCTTCACTTCACTTCACTTCACTTCACTTCACTTCACTTCACTTCACTTCACTTCACTTCACATGTACAATTCTTGTCAGGGAACACTGTCTATTCCGTACCATTTTCCAAGCTACATCGTTCTTTACTTTTCGTTTACTTCCCAAAATGGCTTTCACCCAACTTCGTGGAGACGTGAATCCTTCTCCTCCAGCGGATATTATCATTCCTCTTTTGGAAAGTGAAGCGGAATACTGTTTACCCTAAATAAAAATAAAGTCCTCGTATATTTTCCAAAATTAAGCGTGCTATGCCACGCTGTTTTTAGCGATTTCGACAAAAACATAATTTTCCTATACTCGCACAAAATCTCACAAGTACGGATGGTCAAGATTAAAGCGATATTGAAGGGGATTGCGAATGTGACATCTTGATTTCGGTTGGGTTACTAAGAAATTGAGTTTGTATAAAAATCTGATCTTGGTTAGTCATAAATCGTCTGTGGTTGATGTCACTTCAGTTTACTTTAATTTACTTCACTTCACTCTATTCCACTTCATTTCACTTCACTTCATTACATTTCACTTCACTCTATTCTACTTCACTTCACTTCACTTCACTCTGTTCCATTTCATTTCACTTCACTTTACTTCACTTCACTTCACTTCACTTCACTCTACTTTATTTTACTTTACTTTGCTTCACTTCATTTCACTTCATTTCCTTTACGTCATTTCAGTTCATTTCACTTTACATCACTTCACTTCATTTCACTTTACGTCATTTCAATTCATTTCACTTTATTTCTCTTTACTTTACTTTACTTTTTACTTTACTTTACTTTATTTTACTTTTTACTTTACATTACTTTACATTACTTCACTTCACTTCACTTCACTTCACTTCACTTCACTTCACTTCACTTCACTTCACTTCACTTCACTTCACTTCACTTCACTTCACTTCACTTCACTTCACTTCACTTCAGTGATTTGTATTTCATATTTGAATCTATGTATACAGCTTTAATTTTTTCGTTTGCCTCTCAGAATAGAAAATAAGTTAATTTTAGTTAAAACTAGCGTGACTTGATAAGAAAAGGTTGTGAATAATTCTATGTTTTTCTCTGAAATGTTTTGCAAGAGCAACTTTGAAACCTCTAACTCACTTCAGATGTAGCTGTGAGAACATTTGTTCCGGATCTAAGAATCCCTTTCATGACCAAGGTTTCTAGAGACAACGTTACTCCCGGAACCTGTTTAGTTGTTGATTGTCCAGCAAAGCTGCCAGTTTGACTGGATTGCGAGTTTCCAAGATTATTTCCTGTATTGCAATACTGTTTGGTTGTCGCATAATAAGAAATCGTTTGTTCTTTGCCTTGAGATGGGTTGGGAATACCCGGCGTTGTTGGTGTCTCGGTTGTATGTTGCGGAACAACCCGTGTGCAACTTTTGTTGTTAGTAGCTATTGACGGACGAGTGCCACCAAGCATGAATGAAGAACCACACAATGGCTTTTGGGATTGCGCCGGTGTTGTTGGTATCTTGGTTGTAGGTTGCGAAACAACCCGTGTGCAATTTTGGTTGTTACTGTTAGCTTCACAAATAGTAGCTTTAGAAGTAGCTATTGACGGACGAGTGCCACCAAGCATGAATGAAGGACCACACAATGTCTTTTGGGATTGCGCCGGTGTTGTCGGTATCTCGGTTGTAGGTTGCGAAACAACCCGTGTGCAACTTTGGTTGTTAGTGTTAGTTTTACAGATAGTAGCTTTAGAAGTAGCTATTGACGGACGAGTGCTACCAAGCATGAATGAAGGACCACACAATGTCTTTTGGGATTGCGCCGGTGTTGTCGGTATTTCTGTTGTAGGTTGCGGAACAACCCGTGTGCAACTTTGGTTGTTAGTGTTAGCTTCACAAACAGTAGCTTTAGAGGTAGCTATTGACGGACGAGTGCCACTAAGCATGAATGAAGGACCACGCAATGTCTTTTGGGATTGCGCCGGCGTTGTCTGTATCTCGGGCGTAGGTTGCGAAACAACCCGAGTGCAACTTTGACTGTTAGTGTTAGCTTCACAAACAGTAGCTTTAGAGGTAGCTATTGACGGACGAGTGCCACCAAGCATGAATGAAGGACCACACAATTTTGGGGGGGATTGCGCCAGAGTTGCAAGGGTTACTGGTGTGGTTACATTCTGTTTCTTCATTGCGTTGGTGGTGGGTGATACACCAGGCAACGTGTAACTTAGACTATTGGTGTTAGTTGAATGAATGGTTACCGTGGTATTGGCCCTGGAGGTGGTTATGTCTGGCATGGTGAATCCAGTACCAGTAAGTATGATCACACGTCCAGATGCTGACTCGTAGCTAGGCTTTTTAAATGGTCTTTTTGTTGCGAGAATATTAATCTGATGTAACGCCTCCGAAGATATTGGGGTCAGACTCTGCTTCTGTGTCGATTGGTGTGACAGATTTTGAGCGAATTGTGAGGTTGTCATGTTGGTGGCAATAGTGCTATCTAGAGCTCTCTTAGTGCTGGTGTTACCTAGGTGAATTGTGGTGCTTGGTTTAGAGGTTGCTGCGGTGGTGTTGGTCTTGGTGGTAGCTGTGGTGGTGCCGATTCTAGTGGTAGCGTTAGTGGTACTAGGTTTAATTGTAGGTGTGGTGGTGTTAGATTTAGTGGTAGCTGTGATGGTGTTGGTTTTAGTGGTAGCTGTGGTGGTAGCTGTGCTGATGTTGGTGGTAGCTGTGCTGGTGTTGGTTTTAGTAGTAGCTGTTTTGGTGTTGGTGGTAGCTGTGCTGGTGTTGGTATTAGTTGTAGTTGTGGTGGTGCCGATTTTAGTAGTGGCTTGGGTGGTACTGGTTTTAGTGCTATCTATGATGGTGCTGGTATTGCCAGTAGCCGTAGTGGTGCTGGTTTTCTCGTTTTCCTCTTGGTTCTTTATTGCTTTCAATCTTTTCACCAAATTTTTATACTTCTTAAAAACCTCCAAGACATTTCTCTGTTTCTTAGCCAAACGTAAAATGACCTGCTTCTTTCCTTCACTCAACTGTTGACAAGCTTCCTGAGAATCAGATAACAGCAACTTCTTTCTTTCAACTTGGTTTTTATTGTTGGCTTCAACCAACGATTTTTGTAGGGTGGATAACTGAGACTTTACATTTTCTACGAGGCTGTGATTGAGCGGACTAGTGTTAAGATCTAAATACAACAAGAAACGGTTCGATAAAAGAAAGAATTGGATGGATGGTAGTCCCCCTCAACCGCTCGAGGTGACTGCGGTCGAGGGGCAGCCATCTGCTTCACAGGCTAGATGGATGTATGATACTGTAAGTGGAACTATCATTATTATCACCGCTTCCACCATCATTACCAGCACAATCAATATCACTATTGTCACCTTTGCCACCATTAACATTACCAGTACTACTATAATTTTCACCATCATTCACATTACAACTTTTACAACAACCATTACCACATGAAACAACAACCATTTACCATCATCCTGACTACCATCCGCACGATGAACATTACCAACACTACTATCAGCTACATCACCATCTACTTCATCACCATCTACACCACAACTATCACCACAACTATCACCACAACTATCACCACAACTATCACCACAACTATCACCACAACTATCACACAACAAGCAAAATCATCACCTAGACTACATCTGCACTATCAACATTACCAACACCACTATCACCACTACCTTTGCTATCACCCTTACCACCACTACCTTCACTACTACCATCACTACTACCTGTGCTACTATACCATCACCACTACCTTTGCTACCACCATCACCACTACCTTTGCTACTACCATCACTACTACCTTTGCTACTACCATCACCACTACCTTTGCTACTACCATCACCACTACCTTTGCTACTACCATCACCACTACCTTTGCTACTACCATCACCACTACCTTTGCTACCACCATCACCACTACCTTTGCTACTACCATCACCACTACCTTCGCTACTGCCATCACCACCACCTTTCCTACCACCATCACCACTACCTTTGCTACTATCATCACCACTACCTTTGCTATCACCATCACCACTGCCTTTGCTACTACCATCACCACTACCTTCGCTACTGCCATCACCACCACCTTTCCTACTACCATCACCACTACCTTTGCTACTATCATCACCACTACCTTTGCTATCACCATCACCACTGCCTTTGCTACTACCATCATCACTACCTTTGCTACTACCATCATCACTACCACCATCACTACTTTCACTACTACCATCACCACTACCTTTGCTACCACCATCACCACTACTTTTGTTACTACCATCACCACTACCTGTGCTACTACCATCACCACTACCTTTGCTACTACCATCACCACTACCTTTGCTATCACCAGCACCACTACCTTTGCTACTACCATCACCACTACCTTTGCTACTACCATCACCACTACCTTTGCTACTACCATCACCACTACCTTTGCTACCACCATCACCACTACCTTTGCTACTACCATCACTACTACCTTTGCTACTACCATCACCACTACCTTCGCTACTGCCATCACCACCACCTTTCCTACTACCATCACCACTACCTTTGCTACTATCATCACCACTACCTTTGCTATCACCATCACCACTGCCTTTGCTACTACCATCATCACTACCTTTGCTACTACCATCATCACTACCACCATCACTACTTTCACTACTACCATCACCACTACCTTTGCTACCACCATCACCACTACTTTTGTTACTACCATCACCACTACCTGTGCTACTACCATCACCACTACCTTTGCTACTACCATCACCACTACCTTTGCTATCACCATCACCACTACCTTTGCTACTACCATCACTACTACCTTTGCTACTACCATCACTACTACCTTTGCTACTACCATCACTACTACCTTTGCTACTACCATCACTACTACCTTTGCTACTACCATCACTACTACCTTTGCTACTACCATCACTACTACCTTTGCTACCACCATCACCACTACCTTTGCTACCACCATCACCATCACTACCTTTGCTACTACCATCACTACTACCTGTGCTACTACCATCACTACTACCTGTGCTACTACCATCACCACTACCTTTGCTACTACCATCATTACTACCTGTGCTACTATACCATCACCACTACCTTTGCTACTACCATCACCACCACCTTTCCTACCACCATCACTACTACCTTTGCTACTACCATCACCACTACCTTTGCTACTACCACCACCATCACTACCTTCATTACTACTATCACCACTACCTTCACTACTACTACCATCACCACTACCTTTTCTACTACCACCACCATCACTACCTTCACTACTACCATCACCACTACCTTCACTACTACCACCACCATCACTACTTTCATTACTACTATCACCACTACCTTCACTACTACCACCATCACCACAACCTTTTCTACCACCATCACTACTACCTTTGCTACTACCATCACTACTACCTTTGCTATCACCATCACTACTACCTTTGCTACTACCATCACCACTACCTTTGCTACCACCATCACTACTACCTTTGCTATCACCATCATCACTATCTTTGCTACCACCATCACTACTACCTTTGCTATCACCATCACCACTACCTTTGCTACTACCATCACCACTACCTTTGCTACCACCATCACTACTACCTTTGCTACCACCACCATCACCACTACCTTTACTACCACCCTTGCTTCTACCCTTTCCAAAAACCACCATCAATACCATTCTCATCACCACCATCAACATTAGTAACACCACTAAGTATTACCATCTTCGCCACTACATTTATTACAAAAATGACCACCGTCATTATCACCATTACCATCATTACCAAGACCTACCAACATATCACTACCTCCCTCACGAACATGACCATGCTATTTTTGTCTAATCTTGGTCTAGAGATTGGCTATGCGTCTATGCCTTAACACATTGTTTCGCCAAATTATTTTGCAATTGATTACCGGAATCCTTTTCTGATTCTAGCCCTGTTGTCACCATTTCTATATTTGCCAGCAAAGCTTCTATCTTCGCCTCATCATCTTCATCATTTCCAGATTGTGTGTTAGTCATGATGTTTCTGGGGCAATCTCTTGTCTCTCTAAGGTTTTAAAACATTAATAGACCTTATTAATTAGTCTAGCGTCAACATGCAACCATGACGTACACGCGTAAAAGTCTCGCAGCTTGTTACTAACAAGATGTGTTCGCCACAAGCTTGCAGCAGGCCTATAAACAAGTTGTGATTTTATCAAGTTGATACAAGCTTGTGGTTGTTAACCTTATAGCAACTTGTTTTAAGTGAAGAGCAGTAACAAGTTGTTGGAACAACTTTTCACAAGTCAGTTGGAGTCATCGATCTTAGGCTACGTCCTCAGTGTATCCGGATTTTTTTGAAAACGCAACTTTTTTGTTACGGATTGGCCTTCAACTCATTCCTGTCCGAGGGCTTTCCCAGAGGTGAATAAAATCGTCGGGCGTTAGCCAGAATATAATACCAAAGACCGATTCCGATAGGAAAGAGTTAACGTCTACGCACACGTAAACGTTGAAGCGGTTATCAAAAACCGAACTTTTCGAAAACGGTCTCCAAAGTGGATCTTTTTGAAAACGCCGTTTTCCTGTTCACTTGTGGACGCGGATTATTTTGAAAACGGATAAAAAAAGTTGCGTTTTCAAAAAAATCTGGATACATGTGGACTGTAATTCTCTTTTTTTAACGAAACGTAACGGTTACATCCACTTAAATCCATTTTTTACATCCATTTAAATAATCACCTTTTTTCTTCAGCTGAATCAAGAATTTCGACGACTTCTTTTCTTAACGTTTTTATATTTCCATTTTGATTTGATTCGTCAGAATGTTCTATAAAGTTGATTTTTTAATGTTAATTTGACGTTTCATAACACCTGTGACAGTGTATAATGAATAAGATAAATATAAGTCTTTCCCAAGTAAAATTGCAAGTAGAATCGTCTGAAACCAAATGAATGAACGAGTTAACGAATGAAACTAGATTGGAAGTTAGGAAGGAAGGAAAGAAGGAGGGAGGGAGGGAAAGGGGGGAGGGAGGAAAAAAGGGAAGGAAGGAAGGAAGGAAGGAAGGAAGGAAGGAAGGAAGGAAGGAAGGAAGGAAGGAAGGAAAGAAAGAAAGAAAGAAAGAAAGAAAGAAAGAAAGAAAGAAAGAAAGAAAGAAAGAAAGAAAGAAAGAAAGAAAGAAAGAAAGAAAGAAAGAAAGAAAGAAAGAAAGGACTGCTACAATCCGACCAAAGAGGAGCAAGAGAGGGTGTGTCCGGGTGCTTAGACAACCTGCTAATCGATAAAGCCGTTATGGAAGATGTTAAAGACCGGCGACGAAATATGGCGTGTGCGTGGATCGATGTCCGTAAAGCGTATGACAGTGTGGACCATTCAGTTCTTAGAAAGATTTTAACCATGCACAAGTTTCCAGCTAAAGTTAACCAGGCAATAATGAAAATGGTCACAGGATGTTCCACAAGTCTCAATGTCACTACCACTGACGGAAGGAGAGAGTCCAGTCCGATAATCCTAAAAAAGGCTCTACTACAAGGTGATTCTTTATGCCCAAAGCTGTTCACCATTTACTTAAATCCTCTTGCCTGGAAAATAAGGACAATGGAAGGATATTGTATCAGCAAACCTATCTCATTGAAAATTACACAACTGATGTTTATTGATGATCTGAAAATGTTTTCTGCAAATGATAAGAAGTTATATCCAGCCTTGCAGTGTAGCCAGACGTGCATGAAAGACTTAAACATGGAATGGAATGACAAGAAATGCGCCGTGATGAATGTGAAAAGGGGAGTTCTGGATGAACAGTCTCAACTCAAGTTAAATGATTTGACGTTGATAGATTCAGTCACCGCGAACAAGCCATACAAATTTCTTGGTATACATGGGCATCTGGGCCTAGATAAAGGTACCATCCACGAGAAGGCAAGCAAGGAATTCCTGCAGCGAGTTTGGCTTATATGGGCATCACCACTGTCCGACCTGTTCAAAGTGCTGGCCACCAACACATTTGCAATGTCCGCCCTTTCTTATTTCATGACCATCACAGAATGGACAATTCACCAGTTGCAGGAACTCGACCGAGAAGTTCGAAAGATTCTTACAGACAACAGAGGAAGACACCCATGTGCTTCTGTACATCTGCTGTATCTCCCGAGAGCACAAGGAGGTAGGGGCTTAAAAAGCGTTGAGCAAGAATATAAAGAATTGAGAATTAAAACTGCCATCCATCTGTACGCATCGAACGATCCAACAGTGAAAGCAGCCGCGCTTACTGACCAAGTAAGAAGAAATAGAGGAAGAAGATCCATCATGAAAGATGCCAAGAAGTTTGCTGAAGAACTAGGAATTGACATTTCCACAAATAGCAATCTAGAATGGTCCATCATATATACTACTGAAGATGGTAACGAGAAAGTTGTTACAGATGAACGAAAGATAAAGTCTTTACTTCGAGAAATCAGAATTACCAAATTAAGAAAAGCAATTGGAAATCAGCCATGGCTTGGCCGTAACACCAACCAGCGGTGGGAAATGGGATATGGCAGTGATGGATTCCCATGGCTAAATGGGTGGAAAGGGTGTCCTACTGATGTAGTGGCCGACATGGAGGAAATTGTACAGCAGTTGATCCCCACCCGCGTTTATTACAGCGTCAAGCTTGGGCAAGATACCACCACCAATATGTGCCGCCTATGTGAATCGAAGCAAGAAACCGTATCGCATCTTTTGTCTGGGTGCGAACGGCTCTCTCAGATGGAATATCTATATCGACACAATAATGTCTTAAAATGTCTTTATTTTGCACTATTGCAACAATTTGGCATTATTAAAACTATTCCTCCAGCAAATAGTGTAATTGAGCCCAAACCTGTGACGAAGACCAAGGACGTGGAAATTTTATGGGACATGCCAATTCTCTCCTCTGGTAGTCAAGTAATAACATCAACAGAACAGGGTAATAGACCAGATATGGTACTAATCAACAGGAAACAGAAGACGGTGGTAGTCATAGAATGTAGTTGCCCATCAAACAGCAGTATGGAAAGAAAGGATGAAGAAAAAACGAACAAGTATCAAGAAGTCCGAGCCGAGCTTCAGAAGAGATTCGAAGGATTTGATGTATACCAAATCAATGTTCTTCTGGACGTGATGGGTGGCTATAAAAAATCGCTGAAAGCCTCGTTAGCCGTTCTGCTGGGCCAAGAGAAATTAGCAAGGGCCGTATTAAAAAGAATGCAGAAGGCGGTTATTTTTGGATCGATTCGTATAAAAAACTTATTTAAGTCAGCTAGGATGTAAATACTTTTATTGTGTCTTTTAATTTATATGACTTTTGTAAATATTTTATTTATAGGTTGGTAAAAATCTCTAGGTCACTCAATTGAGCCCTGAGATTATTTTTTGTTAAAATTTGTTAAATCAAAACCATTAAACACTCAAAGAAAAAAAAAAAAAAAAAAGAAAGAAAGAAAGAAAGAAAGAAAGAAAGAAAGAAAGAAAGAAAGAAAGAGAAAGAAAGAACGAACGAACGAACGAACGAAAGAAAGAAAGAAAGAAAGAAAGAAAGAAAGAAAGAAAGAAGAGGGGAAATGGGGAAAGGAGAAAAAGGGAAAGGAAGAGAAAATAAAAAGAAGGAAAGAAGAAAAACAGTTTTATCAGAATATAAATTCTCCTAACTCAAAATAGATTAGCAGTATAGCACGTTTTCAGCCAATCACCAAACGAGTTTTCCTTGTACTTGTTTTTCGTAAATTTTTCGTTGTTTTTTTCTTCTTTAATTTTGTACCTTTTCTTTTCAGTCCACGTAAAATAAGAGGAAATTTCGGTGAACCAGAACCCTGAGAGAATTCGTTTACTTCTCCTTCTGAGATATTCTTCCTGGAAACAAAAGAAACAGTCACTATAAATAATGACACTATTCAAAAATAGAATAAAAGTCGATAAACAATTGTCCAATATGGCGATGGAACTTGCAGTGTTTCAAGATGTGAAAACGTAAAAAGAAAAACTTGAGAGGCAAAAGGCAACCAGTGGAAAAACTACAATTAAACATGGCACAAAGAAGCTAAATATGAACGCTTTCGTTCACCTACCTACTGTCTTCCAATGTAATGTTTTCTTCTGGCTTTTTCGATGTTTCTGCCTTTTTTTCAACGAGTGTAGCTGGATACCAACTGGACAGAATCGAAGGTGAGTTACTTTCCTCCATGTCATTCTCGTCAGTTTCGTTCTCGTTACAAACGGTTTCGTCACTATCACTCATGATTTAACTCTATTATATCAACAATAATCTTCCTCCGTGACGAAAAAGAATTTTTTTTACTAAATTACACAAAAACCATTATAAACGAAATTAGACTAGATAACATGCACGGAAAGCGTATCTTGGAACCTTCGTAAATGACGTAACCTGGCCATTCTTTTTTCATTAATTATAGTTTTCAGTAGCCTTCTGGTTTTGGCCATTATTAATGAGCGGACTTCGATCATAAAACTAACTAGGGGAGGTTATCAATTGGGATGTTTTTCCTGTTTCCCCCCCTGTCGCGTATTAGTCATATTTATTTATGTATATATGTATTAATTAATCAATGTATTTATATGTATGTATTTATGTTTTTGTGTATGTAATGTACTTTGCGACGAATTTTATTAAACTAAACTAAAAACTAAACTAACTATATTTATACTGGATAACTCTATCAGTTATATCTAACTGTTCTCCCTAGAGGTCCAGTAAGGGCCATCTCTTATTGGTCCAGGAGGAAACCTGGCACCTGCGGTGTTTGTAGGTAGAGTCAAACTGGAAGCACTCTTCTCACATGCGGCCAAGGTGAAATTTTAATCAGATAACTGAACTGAGCAGGAATCGAACCCATGTCGCAGAGGTGAAAGGCCAACATTCCCATCATATCTACATCATATTGGACGGTTTGCGGTTAACTGAGAACCGTTCGGTTGCGGAAAACTTTGAAATGTCCTCATCGGATACGGTTATCTTTTAGAATGTAAAACGTTTTTCGGAGAATTGGCAATGATTTCTCAAAAACGCGCTTATTTTCCTTGAAGTGAAATGGAAAAGCGGTTGCAGGTTAAATTTGCAAAATAGAACGGATTACCCCCATAATAGGCCCCCTTCCTTCATCAGGAGGACTGTGATTAGCGTTCATCCATGATAGAACACGCAACTTGCCTAGATTGGAGTTTAGAATATTTCTCTTAAGTGCATACGACTTGAATACTATAATGAGCTAAAAACTTTATTATGACGAAGATGGAAAACCCCAACCTTGTCTTACAATCTGAAAAATTCTGCTTTCGAGTGATGTTATCTAGAGAGCTCTGCCCAGGCCTTATTACTGCCACAGAAAGATGGCGGTCGCCAGTGAACTTCCAAGTGAACTAGTTGCAAGACCATTGAGTCTTGTAGTGCTCACTGGATTAGATATTGCCAGCAATTCTGCTCACAAGAAAATTTGGGAGTCGTTTACGTTGAACAGGCAATACGATAGAATATCTCTTACTTTTAAACTCGTACCTTTTGATCACCAGTTTCCGAAATGCAAAGCTAAGGTATTGAAGATTTAGATTCTCTCATGTTCTAAAGACCTTCTGTGAGGTTTTAGTCTTGGATTTTATCTTGCAGAGGACGAACTATGATTGGTACTTGCCCAAAGGTATTCTTAAAGCGCAGTGGATGTATAAACATTTGAATGTAGTTCCGGCTGCTGTGATATTGTTTTTTGATCTGGAATGGGATCATCCTAAGTGGAAAGAAAAACAAGGTGAATGTGCTGCTAAGGTGCAGCAAATAAGGTGAGTGAGACTGCACTATAGAAAGATCATTTGAAGTAATTGTTTGCCTTCCCCCCACACACACAACCCCCCCTTTCACTTCACCCCCCCCCCCCCCCCCCCCAACCCAACCCAACCCAACCTCCCCCAAACTCAACGACCATTCCCAACCTCCCCCCAATCTCTCCCCAACTTCCCTAATCTCCCCCTTCCCCAACTTACCCCACCATGTGTGGGTCAACATTGTGTATAATGTAGTGTTAAGTCATTCATTTCCTTCCTTGAGGTGTAAGTTCATTTGTATATACTGCACAGTAAATGTTTTATGATACAGTAACTTTGAACATTTACAAAGAAGTACACTGTAAGTCTTGGTATAATCAAATTTTAGGAACAGTTTACAAGGAAGAAATACACGAGTGGCTGTTGTTCTGATACAGAAAAATGCCCCTATTCCAGCAGGTAACTGTTTAGGTCTTCATTAACTGTTTTGACAGTTCAAGAGTGCAGTAACATGGAATATTATAAAGATTTGTTATAAACAATGTTAAATGTCTATACTGTATACATGAATTTGAAAAGGAAAATTGTAGCTGGTAAGACTGTACACTTGTACTTGTACAATTTTGAATTTTCCTTCATTTTAATTTTAGGTGAAGATACCCAGGCATCAGAACGAGTAGCAACACTATGCAGTGCCTGTGATTTATCAGCCAAATCATTATTTGTTCTTCCATTTTCTGATCACTTGATGGGATACACAATAAGGTTTTACTATTCAGCCTTCATAGCCATAGCTTCACCATTTATAACACATTACACTACGTTGTAACACAGTGCACTACCACTACAGTATTAGGCTGAGGTGGTTTTTCGGTATACTGGAAAAAATTGGGGTTTTTTCAAAACCGGTTTTACGGTTTCGCTTATATTCAAAAACCGAAAAAACTGACCGAAGAATCATATCGCCGTTCATTCACACAATATTCGAGACCTATATGCGCGACTGATATGCGACAATGCTTAATCCGAATGCAGATCAAACTCAGAATGCTAATTAATTTTACTTATTAAGTATTTCATAACAGAGAAACAAGAAACAACTGTATAGACCTTGGTGTCATTTTTCCCAGTCTGTTTTTCATGTTTTTTTCGGACAAACTTCAAAAGCGAGCGATGTTTTTGACAACGCGGACGTCAAGCGAATGTTAGCGTAGCTTATTTTGGTGGTGATTTTCATCATATTGGCGGTCTGGGCAAGCATAGTCAATCGAGATATGGTCTGGAAACTCAGCTAAAGTCTTTGGTCTATCTTTTTGTTCGCCTTTATGTATGTTTGTGCATGGTGCACGGTCACTGAACACATTGTATTTTAGTATAATGAACGAATTGTCCAATAGCAACGTTTCAGTTCAATCACTTAACCGTGCTATTTAAATATTAATAAACCTAAAACAAAGGTTGTGCACAGTGTAAGGTATGGCTCAACATGAAATCACAGCTCATTATAGGAGCTTTGAAGTTTGCCGAGTTTCCAGACCATATCTCGATTGACTATGGGGCAAGTCACAGACTTTCAAAACCTCATGTTTTGCCTTATCTGTTGATGATTGCCACTAATGGTGACAAACGTCGTTTTTTAATCCAGTCTACTCACAGCCAACTGACGCCCACATTGTCAAAAACATTGCTTGCTTAAGCTCCCTATTGATGCAATTAAACGGGGTTTCAAACGTCAAGATGGTGGACAAAAAACCCAGTTTTATCGGTGTTTTCGCATCGGTTTTCGGTTTTGGTTTTCTTACAGTATACAGTACTGCTCAGAAATAACCTACAGTAACAAAAACCAAGGTCAAACCTAGGTTTAACCTCAGCTTAATCATAATATAACTCTGTTCAGTGTTAGTTAAACTGTCTCCAAATCACTATGAATCAAAATATGGACTGTTTTCTGTATTACTAGATTATTAATTTTATTGTGCTTTACTAACATTTATTACCATTTCTATCATTGTTTAACTTAACCTCAACCTCGACCACACTGTTAGGTTATTTCTGAGCGGTACTGTAAAACATCCTGTTACATTCTAAAATATTCTTCTATAAAACATTTTTTGTTTTCTCGTACTTCTACTTAAGGTTGGAAAATGCATTTCATGAATTGGCTCAGAATTACTACCAAGGTGAAGCAAAGAGAGTTAAATCACACAAGGTTCTCTTTAAATTTTTTTATACTTTCTTTAATTGGTAAATATTTCTTTCACTGACAATAAAGTATTCATATTAACTAAAAAGCGTAATTTATATATTTGGACTGTTTTTCTAGGAATTTTTAAACAAGGCATTGCATCAGGTAAGACCTTATACAGTAGCTTTCCTTGCAAGCTTTCTTTGAACGCCATTGGTACAGTATCTTTGGGGATCCAAGGATACAGAGGGCCCCAAAGAATGTCTGTGACTGAGCATACCAAGGCCCTCAAAGAATGTCTACAACTGAGGATACCAAGGGCCCCCAAAGAATGTCTGACTGAGGATACTGAGGGGCCCCAAAGAATGTCTGTGACTGAGGATACCAAGGGCCCCAAAGAATGTCTGTGACTGAGGATACCAAGGGCCCCCAAAGAATGTCTGCGACTGAGGGCCCCCAAAGAATGTCTGTGACTGAGGATACCAAGGGCCCCCAAAGAATGTCTGTGACAGAGGACCCCAAAGAATGTCTGTGACTGAGGATACTAAGGGCCCCCAAAGAATGTCTGTGACAGAGGGCCCCCAAAGAATGTCTGAGACCGTAGATACCCAGACAGCCCTAAAAATGTCTGCAACTAGTGAGGATACTGAAGGCTCCCTGAGAACATACATGTACATGTAGATGCACCTGAGGATACTGTGGTCCCCAAAGAATGTCTGCAACTGAGGATACTGGGGGGCCCTAAGAACACCTGTGGCCCAATAAGAACGTCTTCATCCAAGGATACCAAGGGCCAAAAACCATCTGCAAGGGAGGCCAAATGAAATTTTACCAATTTCAAACTTACATGTACTGTATGTTAAATGTCATGTTTTTAATTTTCCACTACTGTACTGTATATACACAGGTCTGGACTGTACTACATTTCTTTTTCAGCAATTCTTTGTTCGCCACCAGTTCAAGATTGCTTTTTTCTCAGAAATGAGGCAGGATTCTCATTCAGCATTGAAGTAAGTCTTTTGCTCTTTGTACTGGGTTCATTTAACAAAACGTTTTTTTATGAATTAAGTGTAATTGTTGTTTTTTTAACTCTTTGATTCAGACATTACAAGCAAGCTTATTCATTACTGACTGAAATAAAACCAAATGAAATGAATATATTGGAGATTAAGATCGTAGCTGGATTTATTAATTATAAAGTATGCCAACAAGAGAAGAGAAGAGAAGAGAAGAGAAGAGAAGAGAAGAGAAGAGAAGAGAAGAGAAGAGAAGAGAAGAGAAGAGAAGAGAAGAGAAGAGAGAGAGAGGAAAGGAGAGGAGAGCCAGAGGAGAGGAGAGCCAGAGGAGAGCCAGAGGAGAGCCAGAGGAGAGCCAGAGGAGAGCCAGAGAAGAGAAGAGAAGAGAAGAGAAGAGAAGAGAAGAGAAGAGAAGAGAAGAGAAGAGAAGAGAAGAGAAGAGAAAAGAAGAGAGGAAAGGAGAGGAGAAGAGAAGAGAAGAGAAGAGAAGAGAAGAGAAGAGAAGAGAAGAGAAGAGAAGAGATTAGAGGAGAGATTAGAGAAGAGGAGAGGAGACAGGACTGGAACAGACTGGAACAGACTGGAACAGACTGGAACAGACTGGAACAGACTAGACTAGACTAGACTAGACTAGACTAGACTAGACTAGACTAGACTAGACTAGACTAGACTAGACTAGACTAGACCAGAATGGAATGGAATGGAATGGAATGGAATGGAATAAGAATAGGATTAGAGTATACTGTATAATAGACTAGACTAAAATAGACTTGAAAAGTTAATTAAGGCTATTGCATGAAAATTCAGGGGCTCATCCATAAAGTTTGTATTTTGTGCGACTCCTTGTAGATTTGTCATCTGAGTTTTCGTCTGAGTGCTCCTCTCGACGCCATCTCACAGTTCCGTAGACACGTGGATTTCTTTAAAGAGAAAGCTGGTAACCCTGAACTGGCTTTTGAACATCTTGCCTGGTTGTCTAAGCAGTGAGTAGAATTTAACCCATTGCTGAGTAAAATTTTAATCGTCTGGCGTTAGACTGAGTAAAACACTAAAGGGCTCGTTTTTAGCCAACCCAGGAAGGAAGGGGTTGTCTGAGGGTTCTCCCTTTGAAGAGTAAAGTCGTGTAGTGTTAAGGCAGATCCTTGCGCGAAGCAACTCGCAGCTTGCAGCTGTGGGCACTCGCAAGCTCACTGCGAGTATTTTAGCGCTCGTGGCAGATACTGTAGTTGGAAATTTTGAACTATTTTCTAATCGCGGCAAGTACTCGCAGTAAATAAATAAACCAATCAAAACATATTATGGCAACATTTCAAACTTATAAGTTATTCATGAAGAAAACTGCACAAAGGAAATCATTACCATGTTGATGGTTAATTTGCATGGATATTGAAGGAAGAAATTACATGTACATAAATTAATCGAACTTTCACTGGAAATCCGCCATGAGACCAGTGGCGTGGTGGCAAGTTTCAGGCTGGGGTGGCCAGATTAGCTTTGGTGCCCCCCCCCCCCCCCTAACCAAAAAAAATAACTGTATTTGATAAATGATCACATTTTTTGTTTTAAAATAACTCAAGTAGCAATATATATTACAACAAACAATGGGTTCTCTCAAAGGCAATGCCAATGCGAGCGTCGAAGTAGCACCAAACGTCTAGGGGGTTCCGGGGGCATGTTCCCCTGGAAAATTTTGAAATCTAGAGTCTCTGATATGCCATTTCCTGCATTTTGGAGTGAGATTTTATAGAATTCTGAAGATTATGAAACTTCATAGAAAATACAAAAGATTACAGATTTCAGATCTTTATATCCCACCATTGAAGACCTAGCTATACAAAGAAATAGGTTTATTTTGTTAAGGCTGTTGCTCGTTTTGGCGCCCCTTCTGTAACCCCAGCTGGGGGGCCTCGCCCCCCCCCCCTGCCACCACGCCACTGCTTTAGACAGTCTATAGCTAGAGCAAACAATAACATGGCCCTTTTTGGGCAGCTCAAGTGCCATTATATTACAAAGAGAGAATATTAAGTTTTTTTATCTTATTGTTTTTATTTAGGTTCAGTGTGTTTGGGGATTTATTTGACGAGGCGATAAAAAATGGACTTACAGCTATTCAAGTGAGATTTCTTTGTGAATAAGGCCTGCGCTAAACGTCGCACAACAGACGATTTTAATTCAGATGGATTTAATTGTCTGAATTTGATTCAACGAAACTGCGACGTATAACTCGATTAAATTCGAAGCACGAATTAAATTCGTCTCGGCAATTAAATTTGTCTGAGTCAGACGGATAATGCGACGACAATACCTGTTCGAGTTACACGACGGATTGTTGTGGTTGTCCATTGAGTCGATGATGACGGATTAGACCATTTTATTCAGCACAGGGAAAGGTCCAGGCCTCATAGTGTTAATAATTGTCTTCTCTGATATTCATCTGCAAAGGACGGGCAAGGAGGGCTAAGGAGGGTTAAGGATGGGTAAAGAGCGCTAAGGAGGGCTGAGGATGTCTAAGAAGGCCTAAGGAGGGTTAAGGATGGCTAAGGAGGGTTAAGGAGGGCTAAGGATGTCTAAGAAGGCCTAAGGAGGGTTAAGGATGGGTAAGGATGTCTAAAGAGGACTAAGAAGGGTTAAGGATGGCTAAGGATGAGCTGAGTAAATTTTGTATACAGTATAATTAGTACTGCAAGTACCTGGCCTCGCTTCTCCCTCAAGGGATTGCTTTCCACACCTCTTTAATTTGGGGAAGGTGTGGACCCCCTTAGGTAATGGGAACTGCTGTTCTAATTCTTCCAACTTTATAACAAATAGACCACTTTCATAATGGCCACCACTTTAAATATTCTTTTATGTGCATCTAAATGAGCCTTTCTGGCCTCGTTATGAGGCAAAGATTCTTTTGAATTGAAGACACAAAAAACGAGGCTAGAAAGGCTTATTAAGATGCACATAAAAGAATATTCAAATTAGTTACTATTATGAAAGTGGTCTATGTGATCATTGGCAATGTAAGGTGTTACATAATCTAAACTATCTCCTACTCTAACCTGTCTGCCATCTCATCTTCCTGTCTAAAGCGGTCTGAAGATTAAGAACAGAAAACATACGCATAAACTTACGTATAAACATACGATTGGATAAGGCAATGGAATGAAACCTGTATTATAGACCACTTTCATAAAGGCCACCACTTTAAATATTCCTTTATGTGCATCTAAATTAGCCTTCCTAGCCTCATTATGAAGCAAAGATTCTTTTGAATTGCCGACCCAAAAACGAGGCTAGAAAGGCTTATTAAAATGCATGAAAGTGGTCTGTAACTGAATGATTTGACGCGCGTTTTATTTTCCCTCAGACGCAGCACCCAGGATTTTATTACCAGCAGGCCGCGAACCACTCCGTGATTAGAAGACAGTTATCTGAAGGACTGTGTCACCACATTGTGAGTACTGTTTTATATCTAGACTTATAGCGTATGGAATCATAGATAATAGAAGGGGAACTGGATAGGAAACTTACGAAACCGGAAACGATGTTTGCACAACTTGCTATGGTAATTATACGCTTATAAGCGGGCAATGCACCCAACGGGTGGTCCCACATGGCTAAAATCAGACACTGCTGAACTGAAGTGATATTACACTTTTGTCTAATTTTAGCAATAGGTGCATTAGCTGCTTTTGAGTGTGTAATTACCATAGCAAGTTGTGCAAACAACGTTTCCGGTTCTTTAACCTCGTTTGAAGTTTCCTATCCAGTTCCCCTTCCATTATCTATGATGGAATCTTTCGTTTTATATGTTAAGTGACTTCTTCGGCCGTAGAACGTAAACTTACTTTACTTTATATTATATTTTATTTTAACCCTTTCACTACTGTTAGAGAAGCATAATTAAGATTGTCAGCCTCACAGCATCATACACTAAACGCTGTTGCGTGACAAATTGTACAAACCATGCACATCTGCACCGTTTAACACTCCTCGTAAAACTTGTATCTCTTCCTTTGGTTCACAAATGTAGATCCATGTATTTTATTTTTTTATTTTATTTAATTTTTTTATTTAATGAATTTGTCACAGTATTATACAATAAATGATTATGCAATGATATCACAATAAATACAAATAACTAACAAGATATAAGAAAAAAAAACAAAAAACAGAAAAAAACACCAAAAAAAACACAACAACACTGAATGTGACAGGAGAAAGGAACAGGACTCACGTCCCAATTGACACCCAACCCCTTAATTCTAGAATAATGCAATGATAATGTGAACAATATGAAGAAACATAACTATAACTTAACACACAACTATTTTAAGACTTAAACTAATGAACTAAGACATAATTTGAGACAAAGTTGCAACTCATTAAGAGCATCCAGGAGGGATGTAGGTAGATAATTTAGTACGGTACATTTTATGAAGACTAGACTTAAATAAAGAAACTGTTTCACAGATTTTCAGATGATGTGGAAGAGTGTTCCACAGTTCAGCTGACCTAATAAAAAAAGATTTCCTAAAGTAATCCTGCTTGTGTTTTATAATTAGATTAAATTTGTTATCATCATAATTACGTAATTTGTATCCTGTTTCAAAAGTGCATAAATAATTGTTAACGTTAATAGAAATAAGTCTTTTCCTCGGTTTGAATACTAGTATTAAATCAGAGATCTCTCTACGAAATTCTAGTGGAAGGAGATTTGTTTTGACCAATCTAGCAGTGTGAGATAATTCCTAGGGATAGTTCAGAATAAACTTAGTTGCACATGTACGCAGTGCGTACCTATGTTTATAAAATGGTGACTGTTGTTGTTTATTGATTCTAGCCACCAGATAAGGTCTCGTTTAATCCTTTGGAGCAGGCAGGAAATTTGGAATATTTTGGTCAACGACCATGGAGACAACAACATCAAGGTATTGTACAAATTATACAATTTTACTGCCTGCAGTAGATTTTAACCCGTTCCCGCCTGAGACGGTCAAAAAAGGCCTCTTTACTGTTTAAGCCAGACGATTTACCCGTCAAATAGATGACTTCCAGACTTCTTAAGCCTGGTAGTCATAAGATATAGTCTAGATCGCCCCAATCGTCCCGACTGCCTGAATCCATGTCTAGCGCCAGACAATTTTACTCATCAAAGGGAGAACTCAGACATCCTGGGCAAAAGTGGGTTAAACTACTGTTTAATAAATCACCAGGAGTGTTTTATTAGGCAGTAGCCGAGTGTATTAAGCTGGCTCCATACAGTTTCTTGAAAAATGGAAAATACAAGTTTGAGAGTCCAAAACACGACATTAAACAATTCGGAAAAAGAATAAAACTAAATGTTATGCATAGTTAAACAGTCTGAAAGTCAAAAACTGTTACCAAATAAATAGCAAAAGTTGTTGCTATGGCAACAATGACGTTTCAAAATGGCTGCCAATTACCCATCAAACTAATTTAATTTGAAAAAAACTTTGGTGACCCCCAATTTTTTTAAAAATTAACAAACATGATTTTCCGGGGAAAAAATTATTCGTTCTACAGAATTTTTTTAAAATCGGCCTATTGATTACTCATACTTCAAGAAAAGTTTTAATGAAAAAAAAATTGGGGGTCACCAAAGTTTTTTCCGAATTAAATTAGTTTTAAGGGTAATTGGCAACCATTTTGAAACGTCATTGTTGCCATAGCAACGACTGTTGTTATTTATTTGGTAACAGTTTTTGATTGTCAGACTGTTTAACTATGCGTAACATTTAGTTTTATTCTTTTCCAAATTATTTATGCACATGTTTTGAACTCTCAAACTTGTATTTTCCATTTTTCAAGAAACTGTATAGAGCCACCTTAATAAATATAAATGACCAGGAGTGTTTTATTAGGCAGTAGCCGAGTGTTTTAAGCCGGGTCCCGGTTTGGTCTTAAAATGTATATATTGTACACTCGAATTTTCCTTCACCAAAAATCCCTTGAACATGCTATGTAATCGAGTGAAATGCCCAATATTACTTCTAAAACTCGAACTGCGAGTTTATTGAACTTTTTTCAAACACGAACCATTTCGTAAGTCCATTGACGTAGAAATGTTGTCGTCACTCATTCCTCAGTTTTCTTTTTCGTTTAGGAGACAAAGCTCCAGACCAGGCTAAAGAAAATTCTGGTACCTTGGCCCTGCAAGCCCAGGAAACTATGGTTGACCATTGCGTATGTTAATAGATCATTATTAAAAAACTCATCAATAATTCATGAAGAAAACACAGAGGAGATCAGTACCATGTCGGTGGTTTTATACCTGATAAAACTTATTGACGTCAGAAAGAATACTAATTATGAACATACAATTTTATATAAAGAATACTAATGAACATACAATTTCATATAAGGAATACTAATGAACATAATAACAAAAAACAACCAACAACTGAACGTTTTTAAGCTGTTAAGTAAACTCGCATGACGTGTTTTATCAGGTTAAAAAGTACTCGGACTAATATACAGTTCTCGCAATGAAGAAAGAAATTGAATGATTAATAATGGTTTTAAACTCGATAAAACATTACTTATAAAATATTCTGTGGTACTATGTGGTACGGATTTGTACAGTATTATAGTTAATAGAAACTTTTTGATATGTTCTTATGTGGTTTGTTGATTGTATTTTTAGTGGATTATTATTCCGTTGCTCAGTAATGCTGTTGCTCAGTTTAAGAAATACAAGTCACCAAGGATGAAACGGTTTTTAAGTGAGTTAACTTTTAGAATCAAAGCAACTTTTTTAAAGAGTTAAACAATACACAATAGTTTTAAAAACTGAAAAACTGCCTTTAATTTGCTAAACAATTATTACAATGGTTCTAAACACTGATTAATTAATTAATTAATTAATTAATTAATTGATTGATTGATTGATTCAATTTGATTGATTGATTGATTGATTAATTGATTGATTGATTGATTGATTGATTGATTGATTGATTGATTGATTGATTGATTGATTGATTGATTGATTGATTGATTGAAGGATTATGTGCTTCTTGGATGGAAAGGTGGGTGGGTGGGTGGACGCATGGATGGATAATTAAGAGTAATCATAATATATCAACTTCATACATTGTTTTTTTCTTTTCGCTTCTAATCATGGTTATTCTGTTCTTTAACATGGCAGTGGTTCAGATGGGAGAGGAATACTACCACGCTAGAGACTATACGAAAGCTTTGGCGTAAGTATCTTTTGAAGTTTAAAGTGCAACTACCCCCAAAATCATTCTTTTGGTTGGACTGAAGTTCATCTAAAACTATTAACAAACAACCAAGTAGCCAACCCATCAGCCAACCAGGCAACTAACCCAATAAATAAAAAAATAAATAAACAACAAAGAAACAACCAAACAAAGAAACAAAGTAACAAACAAACAAACAAACAAACAAACAAACAAACAAACAAACAAACAAACAAACAAACAAACAAACAAACAAACAAACAAACAAACAAACAAACAAACAAACAAACAAACAAACAAACAAACAAACAAACAAACAAACAAACAAACAAACAAACAAACAAACAAACAAACAAACAAACAAACAAACAAACAAACAAACAAACAAACAAACAAACAAACAAACAAACAAACAAACAAACAAACAAACAAGGAAACAAACAAACAATTTAACTAACTAACCAACCAACCAACCAACCAAGCAAACTGATCAACCAACTGATGCACCTATCACTGGAAAAATCAACCTTCTTCCATACTATGTAAATAGTATGTATCTTGTTTGTAAATAGACTGTAAATGCAATTTACAAACTAATGGTACATTGACATAGTATGTAAATTGATATGAATGTTTGTAAATTGTTTGTAAATTGCTTGTAAATTCGCAAAGCTTTTAATTCTTCTTCTCAGTTTGTTTGTAAATAGTTTGTCATTAATTTGTAAATACGTAGGGGCACCTTTGTAAATAGTTTGTAAATAACTGGGAACTTCTTTGTAAATAGTATGTAAATAACTGGAAACATCTTTGTAAATAGTTTGTAAATAACTGTGAATTATTTGTAAATAGTTTGTAAATAACTGGAAATGCTTTGTAAATAATTTGTAAATAGTTTGCAAATAGCTGGGAATTATTTGTAAACAGTTTGTAAATAACTGGGAACATCTTTGTAAATAGTTTGTAAATATCTGGAAATTATTTGTAAATAGTTTGTAAATAACTGGGAATTATTTGTAAATAGTCTGTAAATAACTAGGAACTTCTTTGTAAATAGTTTGTAAATAACTAGGAACTTCTTTGTAAATAGTTTGTAAATAACTAGGAACTTCTTTGTAAATAGTTTGTAAATAACTGGGAATTATTTGTAAATAGTCTGTAAATAACTAGGAACTTCTTTGTAAATAGTTTGTAAATAACTAGGAACTTCTTTGTAAATAGTTTGTAAATAACTAGGAACTTCTTTGTAAATAGTTTGTAAATAACTAGGAACTTCTTTGTAAATAGTTTGTAAATATCTGGAAATTATTTGTAAATAGTTTGTAAATAACTAGCAACTTCTTTGTAAACAGTTTGTAAATAACTAGGAACTTCTTTGTATATAGTTTGTAAATAACTAGGAACTTCTTTGTAAATAGTTTGTAAATATCTGGAAATTATTTGTAAATAGTTTGTAAATAACTAGGAACTTCTTTGTAAATAGTTTGTAAATAACTGAAAATGCTTTGTAAATAATTTGTAAATAGTTTGCAAATATATAGCTGGGAATTATTTGTAAATACAGTGGTTTGTAAATAACTGGAAATTATTTGTAAATAGTTTGTAAATAACTAGGAACTTCTTTGTAAATAGTTTGTAAATACCTAGCAACTTCTTTGTAAATAGCTTGTAAAAACTAGGAACTTCTTTGTATATGAATAGTTTGTAAATACCTAGCAACTTCTTTGTAAATAGTTTGTAAATAACTAGGAACTTCTTTGTAAATAGTTGTAAATAACTAGGAACTTCTTTGTAAATAGTTTGTAAATATCTGGAAAATATCTGTAAATAGTTTGTAAATATCTAGGAACTTCTTTGTAAATAACTGTAAACAGTTTGTAAATAACTAGGAACTTCTTTGTAAATAGTTTGTAAATAACTGGAAATTATTTGTAAATAGCTTGTATGTTAAGTAACTGGGGACTTGTTAAATATAGTAATACTTTATTGATAAAAAATATATAGCATATTTCAATTTGGAACTTATATAATAGTAATCGATCTAATAAGTAATGTTTACAACACGAGCGGCCGTGTTGTATTGAATATACAATCACGAGCCGAAATAAACAACTTGTGAAATGAATGAATAGTAAAAATCCCTTTGGGATATTGAGATGCTAATTAGTTACAGGCACTAGTGGTTGTATCAGAAGAGTATACATCCACTAGTGGTTGTAACTAATTAGCATCATTGGTTTTAGTTTGTATGGGGTTTACAGGGGTAACATGTGACGCAATTTCTGAAATTGGATTGGCTGCAAAACTCATGAATTAGTAATGAATTTCACAATATTATTTACAGTAGCTTCAAATTTGATACGCTAGCTATCCATAACAATATTGAGAAAGTTCTCTGTCAAAGTCAAGTTTGGATAACTTTACTATTAACTGTATAGCTTAATTAATTAATTGAGCAAATATATGTAGATACTTTAAACTGCTGCATATCCTGGGCTTATACAAGTTGGTAAGGACTTTTGGGGGATTACAGTATATCCTGGAGGGTATACATTAATTAAACATTCTAAAATAACTCAAATAAGTTGCACTAAAACGTTCTAAAATGAGCAGATACGAAATAAGTTGATACAGTATTATAAACTAAATGCATGTGTTTTCCATTTACTTAAACTCTTCAATTTCAAAGTTGAAACTGAATCTATTTGCGAAGTATGTGCCATGCGTGGTTTGGTGTACAGGATAGTTTCTAATTACAGTGTTGTAAACATTGAACAGTTACATAAATGGTATAATAGCAATATTTGGGTTTATTAAACCAACATATTTTGCTGTTATAGGTAGGTGCATACATTGGCCTATAAGTAGGGGGATCTTAAACCAGGGACTTGTGACCAACGATAAGCGGCAGTTTACCATATAAACAATTATTTATACTGGTTTGACCCTGGCCACCAAGAAAACGTTATTACAAGATCACACATTTCCATTGCACAGTAGATTTCAATTTACAGCACTAATTGGATAATGGTGACAGTATAAAAATTATTAAAATCAATACTAACAAAAAAAACCCAACAATCATTATGCCATTAACTGTGAATGAATAATTTGTATTAATTAATATTAGTATAAATACTCAGGTGATTATAGAAAATCGCATGCACTGATTGGTTGAGCTACTTCGGACTAATTCTCAATAATCACCTACAGTGTTTATTCAAGATGGCCAGCAGCCGATTTGTCAATATAACAAGCGAGGAAATTAACAATTTTAAAGAAAATATTGTTCCTAAAAGTATGAAAATGTGTATTTATACTAAAACAATATTAAATATTAAACAATATTAATATTAAACTGATAGTTTGAATATAAATAATGCCAACTGAATGATAAAATAGCAACAATACAGTGGCAATGACTCTAGTGCTTTCTAGATGAATCGTCTTTTGGCAGCAGGTTGCAAAGATGAATCGTCTTTTGGCAACCAATTTGAGCCCAACTGTGTTGTTTTAGATAACCTTATTCTTTAGATAACCTTATTCTTTAGATAACCTTATTCTTATTGGGCCCGCAGTAATTGGCTATGCTGTTGCTGTCACCCTGCCTCCTTGTTTTTATTATTGTAATTTGTTAAGTAATTGTGTCATTGTAATTATTGCTCCGTTATTGTAATTGTAATCTGTTATTGTTAAGTCGTGTATTGGCGAAGCTAATAAATTCAAATTCAAATTCAAATTCTAACACTATATTAAACCTTAGACATTAAACTTGATCCCAATGCTAACCATTATCCTAACCGTAAATCCAATTACTGTGACTAATTGAATTGTTCAATAGTAGAGTAGTTTATAGTCGTTCATGTCTAGTTGATAGTTCAACTGTAAAGAATATGTAAGGAAAATTAGCACTATATGAATAAATTAACGTGGGGATCGACTACCACATCGCCAATGATTATTTAATTATTAACCATTATTCGCCAAAGGCGAAGTCCGAAGTAGCTCGACCAATCAGCGCACACGATTTTCTATAATCACCTGAGTATTTATACTATAAATAATCAATGTATGTTGTTATACATAATTACACTGTGAATAAACAACTGAATTATTGCGTTGAGACAAACCGTAAAAGCATTTGGCCTCACGTTTGTGTGCTGCGAGTTTTTGTCTAATATACCACAAAGCAAAACTGTAACAAACTTAACTTACTCATCATTTATCCGATTTATTTATTCCACAAAATATATTTCAGAAATGTACAAGTTTCTACAGTCTGATTACATAGCTAATAATAAAATAAGTTGTTCATTTGTGTATATATTAATAGACCACATTGATCACTTACCTCAGAAAGGAAATATTTGCTCTACCAGTGAGTCCAAGACAATATCGCTGATCATAGGCCTTTCAATTATGTTTGCGACTTTCCTTGATCAAACGAGCCCCTGGTCTGCATGGGTAGCGATTATAATTATTATGGCTAACAATCGTAGGTGACGACGCCTGGCTGCGAAGAATATAAATCGCTCCGATTTCATCAAAATAAATTGTTATGATATAGCGCGCACGATATAAATATATCTACAGTTTCGCAATAGTCAATAGATTCAAGTAATATTGGTAAATCCAGGGACCACTTACCCGACAGTGGACATACTCGAGGTCTATTATTTATGACCAATATTTACAAACTATTTACATACTAAGTATGGGGCCCATGCCACGGTCATTTACAAACTATTTACAGATAATTTACATACTAACATCGAAAAGACGATTTACAAGCTATTTACACAGTGTTTATTTACATACTATGTAAATATTTGAGCGCACCTAACCTGTTTGGTAATTTACAAACTATTTACACGATAAGATAGTTTGTAAATCATTTACATAGTATGTAAATAGTTTGTAAAGAGCATTTACATAGTATGTAAATTAGATCTTACACTCTATTTACATAGTATGGAAGAAGGTAAATTTTTCCAGTGATATTCGTGTATTTTCTTCCTTTGTAGCCTGCTTGGTGTTGTAACGAGTGATTATCGTAAAGAAAAATGGTGGTCCTTGTTAACTTCCGTCTTAATTACATCATTAAGGTACCTATTGTAAAAGACTTTGTATTGATGATTTCAAAAAACATCCATCTATAACCAACGTACGTCCAATGATATCCTCGTAAATTTGAGCCGACGAATTTTCTATTTATCTCATTCACTACACACGAAAACTCACTACTTGTACAATAAAAGAACTTTCTCAACATTTTATGGTACTTTCTTTCTTTTATAGATGTGCTTACCTTTTGGCAAATATTCAAGAATATATGACGATTTGTATTGAGTTGATGGGTCAGTGTATCCTTGTGGTGTTTTACATATTCTGCATATTAAGTGAAGCTTCCGTATACAGACTTACCCCTGTACTGTAAAAGCTTACTCACACTCATAAGTGGCCCCTCACACTCAATAAGTGCAACTCAACACTCAATGAGTCTCCACTCACCCTCACTGAGTATGAGACTACACTCTCTCTAAACACTATTCAATTGAATGGTTGGAGAGTGAGTGTAGTCTCATACTC